>AWUE01012582.1:0-10527 GCA_001974825.2 Corchorus olitorius
GTTCTTCTTTCTTGTAGAGTCCTAGCAAACAATTAAGTTGTGTTGCTTGATTGTTTGTGAATCTTGTGTTCTAGAGTTAACAATTGCAGGTCTAATTGGAGACTTTGGGCCGACGAAAGAAGAGGAATCACCTTGTGAAGGTCATCGACATACACATCTAGAAGTTGAGGAAGTTCAAGTCGACTTTGATAGATATTCAAGGCTAGATTTGAATCTAACACAACTAGATTCGTATCAGAACTGCAGACTTTCAGAAGTCAAGAGCTAGTCACAATAAAAGTCTTGATCTTAGAGCAATTCTTCTCCTGCAATGGAAATCAACACAAACTATTTATTAGAGTTATGTATTTGTAACAAATATAATAATGTTAAAGAATACAATAGTAAAATATAACTTACATGGACACCGAGATCTTTTTTTCGATTTGATTCGCTTAATTTTCTCCCCCAATTATCTTTAGTCTTTACTTCTTCTACAACAATATAATAATATATCATTAAGAAATGACAAATAAATTATTTAATTAAAATGATATATAAAGCATTGGGTCATGCCCTCATATCCATATAACCAATTTCGAGTGGTAATCAATACTTCCGTATTTGTAGTCATTAGACTACTTCTCCAGTTGATGATAACTCTAGCACCCATACTAAATGTCGATTCTGAAGCAACTGTGGTAATAGGGATACCTAAGACATCCCTTGCCATGCGGGAGAGAGTAGAATATCGGAACTCATATTTATTCCAAAAATCAAGAACATCAAGTTGCAACTCATAGTCCTCTCTGCTTTCTTCCAAATATGATTCCAACTCCGATTTATTTGAGTTAGATTGACCACCAAAATTTCGGTTTGATGAATGAGGGAAATGAGATTTTCATTCATAGTATTTGTTATGTACAATGAGTATATTTATACAAGTATATGTGTGCTGTAAAGTAATTACAATATTTGAATTCAAACTAACCTTGAATGAGTCAATCCTAGGGAACTAACTTTGAATGGGGAACTGACTTTGAATGGGGAACTAGCTTTGAATGGACTGACTTGGAAAGGGAGACTGACTTTGAATGATCCTTAACACGCCCCCTCAAGATGGAGTTTCTGTTAGAGACACCAATCTTGGCTATGAACTGAGTAAATTTTTGTCGAGGCAGAGGCTTAGTGAGAGCATCAACAAGCTGGTCTTGAGTCGACACATGAAGAACTTTGAGACATCCATTAGCAACCTTATCACGTACAAAATGGAAATCTATGGCAATGTGTTTCATCTTGGAGTGTAGAGCAGGATTAGCAGAAACATAGGTAGCACCAATGTTGTCACAATAAATTGTTGGTGCTTGGCGAAGTGGAAGGTGTAGTTCAGATAAAAGACTTTGAATCCATGCTACAGCTGCAGCACTAGCAATCAAACGATATTCAGCATCGGTTGAGGACAGAGAAACCGTTTTTTGTTTGGAGCTTTTCCAAGAAATTAAATTCCCACCATAGTAGATGAGAAAAGCAGAGGTGGATTTGCGATCTCCTTTGTCACCAGCCCAGTCTACATCAGTGTTTTCTGATGATGGCACTATGTTAAACATGAGGCCATAAGTAGCTGAACCTTTTAAGTATCGTAAAACTCTCTTCAAGGCCTGCCAATGAACATCAGTTGGTTGATGCATAAATTAAGCCAACATTTTTACAAAGAAAGAGATATTAGGCCTGGTGATAGTCAAGTACTGTAGCGCCTACTACATTTCTGTATTCAGTGGCACTAGGGAGTGCAGTACCATCATTAAGACTAAGAGAAGAGGAAGAGCACATGGGCGTGGAGACAGGCTTGCAGTCAAGCATTTTGGTTCTCTCTACTAAGTCAAGCACATGTTTTTGCAGCGAGAGAAATAGACCAACACTTGTGGGAATCGTCTCAACACCAAGAAAGAAGTTTAGTGGCACCATTTCTTTGAGAGAGAACTATCTTGACAATTCTACAACAAAATCAGTAATGGAAGATGAAGAACTTTCCAGAGACAATAATGTCATCCACATACACTAGCAAGTAGAGAGTAAGTCCATCATGGTGATAAATACTCTCTTCGTTCCAAATTGAATGGCCACGTTTGACTTTTTGAGTCAAACAAAGCCATTTTGACCATTATTTATGAAAAATTTATATGCAATTAAAATTTTTAAAAATATGTTTTGAAAATTTTAAGTTTTAAATTTTCCCAAGGTTATTTTTTTTAAAATTATATTTTTTAATAATTAATGGTCAAAGATGGCTTTGTTTGACCAAAAAAGTCAAACGTGGCCTTTCAATTCGGAACGAAGGGAGTAAACAGAGAAGAATCAGACTTAGACTGAGAGAAGGCATAAGTAAGAAGAAAGGTTTTTAGCATGTTGTACCAGACACGCGGAGCTTGCTTCAAACCATAGATTGCCTTATCCAACTTGCAAACATATATCTAGGGTCAATAAAGCCTGGAGGTTGCTTCATATACACATCTTCAGATAGCTGCCCATGGAGGAAAGCATTATTGACATCAAGCTGAAAAAGAGGCCATTTGTTTTGCAAAGCAATAGTGAGAACCAACCTAATGGTTGTAGGCTTAACAACAGAGCTGAATGTCTCATGATAATCCAAGCCAGGCCTTTGATTGAATCCTTTCGTGACCAATCTGGCCTTGTACCGAGAGATAGTGCCATCAGGATTTCGTTACCCACTTGCATCCAACTAGATTCTGAGCTTTAGAAGATGGAACCAACTGCTAGGTTCCATTTTTAACAAGAGCATGCGACACACAGGTTGGTTCAAGTGTCATGGGTGTTGGATGTTTGGTCGTGTGATGGATCTATTTGGGTTTGAAGATATTGTTGCGAGAGCGAGTCATCATGGGATGAGTGCGACTATTCTGTGGATCTAGTACATGAGTAGCCAGAGAATCAGAACAATTTTCCTGTGGAATTAGTGGCACTGAAGAGGTCTGTGGAGCTAGTGGCACTAAAGAACCATGAGTGGCCAGAGAATCAAAACGATTTTCCTATGGAATTAGTGGCACTGAAGAGGAAGCATTAGTGGCAGTAGGTATGGAAACAATGTTTATGGAAGATGTGTTTACCTCAATTGAAGGAGCAGTGGAGACTGGAGATGCCACAACTTCAGGATTAAACATTGGCACAGATGATGAAGAGTGACCAACTGAAGGTGAACTGAGTATATGTAGCGCAGGACATGAAAGAAACTCAGTAGAGTTCAAAGAAGTACCTGATTTTGATGGCAACATAGAGTAAGGAAACTTGGTCTCATCAAATGCAACATGCCTAGAAATGTAAATCTTTTTGGATACGAGATCAAAACAAAGATAAGCACTTTGATTATCTGAGTATCCTACAAAAACACAAGGCTTGGATCGACACTCAAGTTTGTTTTTCATATAAGGGCGTAGGTTTGTGATAAGACCTAATTTGGTTGATATTTTCTATATGATTTTGCTTTGTTTTGGTAGTCATAAGCATCTATTTCACCTCATATTTGTATTTTCAGGACCATTTGGAGTAATTTTGGATCAATTTGGAGAAATTTCCTAATTTTGGCCATTTTGAGCCCATTAGGCCCATTGGAGCCCATCAAGCCCTAAAGGAAACCCGAATCATTGAAGATCCAAATCTGATTTCTCTAGGCCCAATTCGCATATCTTAAAGCCCAAAGAAGAGTTTCAAGCCCAATCAGCAATTATGATGCAGTAAATAATTGATGATGGATAAATTCCAAATCCTAGTCAAAGAAGGATTCACAAGTGCACTTTTAGTAGAAAAATCATATCTTTTGATCCGGAGCTCAGAAAAATGCATATGATATGCTGTTGGAAAATTTACTTCAAGATCTACAACTTTGCTTTTGACCTCGAGAGCTTATTCTGTTGTGAAGAATGTCTATTTTTCCCTTGAAGATTTCTAGATAGATTTGACCAATTATCCAAATGACTTGAGGAATGCTTTAACCGACATGGACTTTGCTTGGACGGAATTTGCAGCCATAATTGATGATGGGGAGCACTCTAATTGGCCATTAAAGATGCTAATTAATGATGGGGAGCACTCTAATTGGCCATTAAAGATGCTAATTAAAAATACACTTGTGAGCACTAACAACTTGGCTGGAGAACTTCCAAGCAAAATTGTTTCTCTTTTAGATGAGTTTGCAGATTTGTTTCCTGAGGAGATTCCTAGTGGTTTGCCACCAATTAGAGGGATTGAACATCAAATTGATGATGCGCCAAGGACTCATCATGGTCTTGAAGAGCACAATGGAGATCATGGAGAGGATGTGCATATGCGGCAAGGAGGCTTGGAGAAGCTTGAAGATGCTAAGGAAGAAGTTTCAAGCTCATCGGAGTTGCCTAAGATGCCATTTGATCCATTGAAGATGCCATTAGGCCCAATGACAAGGGCAAGAGCTAAAAGATTCAAGGAAGCTTTGTTTGGTCTCATTAGAGTTCATCTTGAAGAGTTAAAGGCCATCGGAGATCATTTGAAGCCCATTGGAGACCATCATCAAAGGAATATTCCCATCGATTCCAAGTTGTGCACTCTTCTTGAAATCGATGAGCATTAGGTCATTAGAGTTGTAATTTGGCCATTGTGGGCTTAATTCTATTTTAATTTGCTATTTATTAAGTTTAGATAACATTGGGTTGGGCCTTGTTTGACTAAGTCCAATCCTTGTTTGTTATTTTCCTTTTCCTAGTAGAATAAGGAGTAGGGTCCTTCCTAGCTCCTTCCTAGCTCCTTCCTAGCTTTTTCCTTTACCCATAGGGCATAGGAATTTATATCAGAGCCCCCCCCCCTTCTTGCCTATATAAAGGCACCAACCCCCCTCTTGTAAAGATAAGTTGAGTTGATTAATAAATTGAGGTTTTCACCCAAATTGATTATCTTAGCTTCTTTGTTCTAGTTTGAGCAAAACTTAGGGTTCTTCAATCTTGTAGAGTCCTATCAAACAATTAAGTTGTGATACTTGATTGTTTGTGAATCTTGTGTTCTAGAGTTAACAATTGCAGGTCTAATTGGAGATTTGGGCCGACAAAAGAAGAGGAATCACCTTGTGAAGGTCATCGACATAGACATCTAGAAGTTGAGGAAGTTCAAGTCGACTTTGATAGATATTCATGGCTAGATTTGAATCTAATACAACTAGATTCGTATCAAATTAATTAATTGCTAAATATTCAATTCTAAGAACCAATAAATTAAAACAAGAAATTATGAACGGATTCAATCTAAATGAGCTAAAGTAAGGAATCTAATTAATACCAGAAATTACCGGGCTTTGGGTGAACAAAGGTCCAATTACTAAGCATGATTATTCTACAGGTTGAAATAACAATTATTCTAATGGAACTATGCTCCCTCTCAGGCTACAGAGATATATTTAACGAAGTAAATTACCACCTCTCGCATGCGCAATTTAACCCAATTAATTCATTAGTTCTAATAATTCTAACGTTATCGTATCAACCTAGGATATCTCTATCTCTAGATTTGGCACGTTCATTCTCCTAGTGCTTAGATTTAGCTTCACCTCTCAGTTCTTGACTAAATCCCTAAGATTAAACCTATGGTGATCAGGCATAGATTCAACAATTAGATTAAAGAGAATAAATTCAACCATCAAAATCATAAATCATGCTCAATAATTAAACAATTGTAAAGGCTACATCCCTAACCCTAATTAGGTTTTTAGTTACACATATTCAAAAACAAAACCATAAAAGAATTATTATTGAATATGGAATCCATAACAAAGATAACAAAGAAGAAGAAATCTTAGACTGAAGAAAGCTTGATCTCGCAAATCCTGCTTAATCTCTGAAATCTTCTACCAAAGTATCAAAAAAGTGTTTCTAATTCAAAAGATGTAAAAAGATCCCTAAATAACTCTAAAATATCCTATTTATATGTCCCAAGTCAGCCCATAACTTCCTAGGTCAAAATTACAAGAGTTCAAAATAATTAAATTTGGGTAAAAATCGCAACAACTTCTGTCTCGAAGTTGACAGGATCGGTACAGAATTTGTTCTGCAATTTTTGCTTATTTTCAACAGCCCAACTTCTGGGCAGAAATTGACAACATCAGGGTCGATGTTGTCCTGCATTTTCCGCTTCTCTTCAAATTTTAACTCTGCTCCAATGCTCTTCACTCCTATGAAATGCAAAGATCCTCCAATGAAAGTCTTAATTACTCCAAATTAAACCTACAAGCCATAAAATCATAAATGTGAAGATTTAACAAATAAAACCACAAAAAGTGTTAGAAATAATGCTAAATATATACCAAAGTAATATTAATGCACATGTAAAACTAACACTTATCATGTGCCAACATCAACTATTTACTTTCTTTAATGCTCAATGAGAAAATGGCTTGAAATTTGCTAAAATTAGGATGATCCAGTTGCCACCGTACCTGTCTGTGATGTTGTTTGAGGTGAATTGTGCAAGAATGTTAAAGCTTGTCCCCTTATTGATTGGCGGGGTTATGTTTGATATATAAATCACCTCTGAAGATTCTGATTAAAAGATATAGTAACATTGCATTGTGTTTGGAGGCATAAGATCAGACAGTTTATGATCATAAACTTACACTTTATTAGGTAGAGTAATATGGAATTGAAGGACATGCTAAATAGGAGAGTGAATAAAAGCAGTTTCCTCCCTTTTTGAATTTGATATTTTGACTGGTGTAAATTACATTGCATCTATACTCTGAACTGTTCTTGCTTATTTTGGGTTTTTGATCTGCAGAGTTTGGTGTTTACAGTAATGGTGATCCATATCTACATGCAATGTTGGTAAACAACATATATTTTTTGTAAGGTGAAGAGGCCAAGACAAAGACAAGCACTTAGAAAATTGAAGTAGCTCTGAATATCAGCTAATTATTTTTCTTATTTATTATAGGTAAATATTATGTATCTCTTTTTTAATTTAGTTTAATTCATTGTATACAATGTTTGAATATTAATCATAATTTGTTTTTTTAATAAAATTTATCTTATAATTTGTTCTTTAATTCAGGTAACAATTTGGTAATGAAATGGTATCATTATTATTATTTTTTTGAATATTTTATATTCAATACTGGCGGTCTGTCCATTGGTATAAAATATTGATGCGCCAAGGACTCATCATGGTCTTGAAGGGCACAATGGAGATCAAGGAGAGGATGTGCATATTCGGCAAGGAGGCTTGGAGAAGCTTGAAGATGCTAAGGAAGAAGTTTCAAGCTCATCGGAGTTGCTTTTAACTAACATTAACAATACTTTTGAGATTGAATGTGATGCTTCAGGTGTAGGTATTGGCGCAGTACTCATGCAAGGAGGGAAACCCGTGGCATACTTTAGTGAGAAGTTGAGTGGGGCTGCGTTGAACTATCCTACATATGATAAGGAGTTGTATGCTCTTGTTAGAGCATTACAAACTTGGCAGCATTACTTGTGGCCTAAGGAGTTTCACACGGATCATGAGAGCTTGAAGTACTTAAAGGGGCAACAAAAGCTGAATAAGAGGCATGCTAAGTGGATTGAGTTCATTGAATCCTTTCCATATGTGGTGCGCTACAAGAAAGGTAAGGAGAATGTTGTAGCCGATGCTTTATCAAAGAGGTATGTTTTACTTTCCATGCTTGATTCTAAGTTTCTTGGATTTGAGTTTATTAAAGACTTATATGCTAGTGATGCTTACTTTAGTGATGTGTTTAAAGCATGTGAGAATTCTGGATTTGGGAAGTATTATAAGCATGATGGATTTTTGTTTAAAGAGTCTAGATTGTGTATACCTACTTGTTCTTTGCGTTTCGTGCTTGTGAGGGAACCGCATGAGGGTGGTTTAATGGGTCACTTTGGTGTTGATAGAACATATGAGATATTGCATGAACACTTCTTTTGGCCTAAGATGCGATATGATGTAGGAAAGCATGTTTCTAGTTGCATTACTTGTTTGCAAGCTAAATCTACATCTAAACCTCATGGTTTGTATACTCCTTTGCCTATTCCTCATGAACCATGGACTCATATTAGCATGGATTTTGTTTTAGGATTACCTCGTTCTAGGAGAGGTAAAGATTCTATCTTTGTGGTTGTTGATAGGTTTTCTAAGATGGCACACTTTATTGCTTGTACTAAAACCGATGATGCCATTAATGTAGCTAATTTGTTCTTTAAAGAGATTGTTAGACTACATGGAATGCCTAGGACGATTGTGAGTGATAGAGATGCTAAGTTCTTAAGTCACTTCTGGAGAACTTTGTGGGCTAAGTTAGGTACTAAGTTGTTATTTTCAACTACTTGTCATCCTCAAACTGATGGTCAAACTGAAGTAGTTAATAGGACTTTGTCTACCTTACTTAGAGCTTTGATTAAAAAGAACTTAAGGACTTGAGAAGATTGTTTGCCTCATGTTGAATTTGCATACAATAGAAGCATACATAGTACAACTGGATTTTCACCTTTTGAATGTGTGTATGGCTTTAATCCTTTAACCCCATTGGATTTGTTGAGTTTACCTTTAAGTGTGCAAGTTGACATGGATGGGCAACGCAAGGCAGATTTTGTTAGGGATCTTCATACAAAGGTTAGAGCTCAAATTGAGAAGAAAACACAACACTACATGAAGAATGCTAACAAGGGACGCAAAGAGGTCATCTTTGAACCCGGAGATTGGGTTTGGTTGCATCTAAGAAAGGAAAGGTTCCCTGAGAAGAGGAAGTCTAAGCTATTACCTCGTAGAGATGGTCCATTCCAAGCCTTGGAGAGGATCAACAACAATGCCTACAAGCTAGATCTTCCTAGTGAATATGGTAATGTAAGTGCTACTTTTAATGTCTCAGACTTATCCTTGTTTGATAATGATGCAGATTTGAGGACAAATCCTTTTCAAGGGAGAGGGGATGATGCGCCAAGGACTCATCATGGTCTTGAAGAGCACAATGGAGATCATGGAGAGGATGTGCATATGCGGCAAGGAGGCTTGGAGAAGCTTGAAGATGCTAAGGAAGAAGTTTCAAGCTCATCGGAGTTGCCTAAGATGCCATTTGATCCATTGAAGATGCCATTACGCCCAATGACAAGGGCAAGAGCGAAAAGATTCAAGGAAGCTTTGTTTGGTCTCATTAGAGTTCATCTTGAAGAGTTAAAGGCCATCGGAGATTCATTTGAAGCCCATTGGAGACCATCATCTAAAGGAATATTCCCATCGATTCCAAGTTTGTGCACTCTTCTTGAAATCGATGAGCATTAGGTCATTAGAGTTGTAATTTGGCCATTGCGGGCTTAATTCTATTTTAATTAGCTATTTATTTAGTTTAGATAACATTGGGTTGGGCCTTGTTTGACTAAGTCCAATCCTTGTTTGTTATTTTCCTTTTCCTAGTAGAATAAGGAGTAGGGTCCTTCCTAGCTTTTTCCTTTACCCTTAGGGCATAGGAATTTATATCAGAGCCGCCTCCCCCTTCTTGCCTATATAAAGGCACCAACCCCCTCTTGTAAACGCAAGTTGAGTTGATTAATAAATTGAGGTTTTCACCCAAATTGATTATCTTAGCTTCTTTGTTCTAGTTTGAGCAAAATTTAGGGTTCTTCAATCTTGTAGAGTCCTAGCAAACAATTAAGTTGTGATACTTGATTGTTTGTGAATCTTGTGTTCTAGAGTTAACAATTGCAGGTCTAATTGGAGACTTTGGGCCGACGAAAGAAGAGGATTCACCTTGTGAAGGTCATCGACATACACATCTAGAAGTTGAGGAAGTTCAAGTCGACTTTGATAGATATTCAAGGCTAGATTTGAATCTAATACAACTAGATTCGTATCAGGAAGATATTGTTTACTTTTCCAGTTTGCCCTTCCCTACCGGAAGGTGTTGTTTGCCTTTCCCAGTTTGCCCTTCCGGATCGGAAGTTGTTGTTTACTTTCCTGTTTTGCCCTTCCCCAGCGGAAGGTGTTGTTTTTATCCCTAGTTTGCCCTTCCCCACTAGAAGGTGTTGTTTACTTTTCCCAGTTTGCCTTTCCCGACCAAAAGGTGTTATTTACTTTTCCTAGTTTGTCCTTCCCTACCGAAAGGTGTTGTTTACTTTTCCCAGTTTGCCCTTCCCGACCGGAAGATGTTGTTTACCTTTGTTTGCGCTTCTCGACCGGAAGGCGTTGTTTACTTTTCCAGTTTGTCATTCCCTACCGGAAGGTGTTGTTTATTTTCCTGTTTTGTCTTTCCCCACCGGAAGGTGTTCTTTTCAATCTCGTATTGCCCTTCCCCATCGGAAGGTGTTGTTTACTTTTCCAGTTTGCCACCGGAAGGTGTTGTTTACTTTTCCAGTTTGCCTTTCCCCAATGGAAGGTGTTGTTTACTTTTCCCAGTTTGCCCTTCCCCGCCGGAAGGTGTTGTTTACTTTTTCCAGTTTACCCTTCCCCACGGGAAGATGTTGTTTTATTCCTGTTTTGCCCTTCCCAAACGGAAGGTGTTTTTTACTTTTCCCAGTTTGCCCTTCCCCA
>AWUE01012585.1:0-12095 GCA_001974825.2 Corchorus olitorius
CATTGATCATGAGAGTGTGATCAGTTCCTTATGATTATTCATCTGAATGTTTGATCGACTGGATTTGTCAAATTCAAGTTAGTTAATGAATTTTGAAATGATAAATTCACCACCATAATTATATACCCTTGAAAATGTACTAAATTCAAGACAAGGTTTATGTCCTCCATATATTGGAACCAAATTCCCTATTATAGCTAGCTCTGTATTGTAATATTATTAGTAAAACTAGAATTACCATTTTTTTTAATCATTTTTAGCATATCCTGAAGCTCTTGAGAACTTAGCCATTCTACTTATTGGCATCAAACATGAAAGTACAACGCATGCCAGTGCTTTTTGTTCAAATTAAGTGCACAAGTAAATATTGATTAAAACGTTTGATCTATACTTGCTGGTGAATTCATGTTTCCTATTTGGATTAAACCTTGGTTGAAATGCAATAACAGTGGGAGAGGTTCCGGTGGTGGTACCGTTGCTAAGGATGCAATCGGAAATGATATCCTTGCTGCTGAATGGCTTAAGAACCATGGTCCCGGGGACCGAACCCTGACTCAAGGATTGAAGGTTAGGAGCTTAATCACAATTTCTTCTAACTAAATGTTATAGACAACTCAAAGGGCATCCAAGCTATGATTTCTTCTTTGGAACGTTTTAAGCACTCAGTATGAGGTTTTGTGGGTGAATGGTGACTTTTGTGAAGATGAGTTACGATTGAATTGCTTGAGCCCAATCTTCTTTTATATTTATGGTTTTTTTATCTTGCTCTAGCATGGCATGATATAATTAAAAACTAACAAGTCTATAAGAGTAGTAACTGCATTAAAGGTGTAGATTCTTTGGTCAATGTTGTAATATAGGAACACTTTTAGGGGATAAACGCTTTCCATACAGAAGAAGCATATTATTTGCAAGGGCAAAATTAGATGTTAGCCATTTTTGTTATATAAAAACTATCAGTTTTCAAACATTGTAATACAAGGATGTGGTTTGAAAGACATGATTTTGAATTTCAGGGAGATCCAACCTACCTTGTGGTGGAGAAGGACAGAACTCTTGCAACATATGGTATTAATGCAGTCTGCACACATCTTGGATGTGTTGTTCCATGGAATTCGGCTGAGAACAAATTCATTTGCCCCTGCCATGGATCTCAGTACAATGACCAAGGAAGAGTTGTGAGAGGACCTGCCCCCCTGGTAAGTCACATTAAGAGGGAAAATTATACATTTTAGTTCTTACTTTCTTCCACATTAGGAGCATTTTTGCATGACGATCACCTGCTAGAAGTAGCATAGAGAAATTCACATTCCGATGGACATTATACTTTTTAGTGAAGTTAGTGCATTTGAACAAGTGCACAAAACTATTTGGCCCAGAGTTACAAGTGCGGATATAGTCTAGTAGTCAAAAGTTTCAACATCCTAATGTTCATTCTCAAAATATGTTGTCCACTTGTCTCATTCTTTATTTATAATGACCAATTTGTCATTGTTGAAACAGTCTTTGGCATTGGCTCATGCTGATGTAGATGATGGGAAGGTTGTCTTTGTTCCATGGGTGGAAACAGATTTCAGAACTGGTGATGCTCCATGGTGGTCTTAAGTATCTTCTTATCGGTTCATTCAACCCCCTTTTGGACATTTTAAGATACATTCACTCGGAGTGTTTTGCAACGTTGCCAAACATCCGATACCATAGAGTTTCTCCCCTGTATAATGCAGTTTGTAAGATGCAAGAACTTAACTCCAAATTTGGACATGGCACTGATATTCTTGTTATATTTAAAGTTTTCGTTTATATCTGTTCATGAAGGATTGGTTATTGCTTTATATGAATGGTCCCCAATCAGGTAATAAAACTGAAATGCCACGGCAAGTAACATAAATGTACCTTGGAAAGTCTTAAAAATTCTTCAACTTTCACTTGTTTGAGTAAAGTAGTTTATAAACTGTGAATACATTATTTGAATTTTGTACCTCAGGCGGCTTAATGACAAAGCAGGCTCGTTCTCATGGAGCTCTCTTAGGCCTTAGCAAGGAACAACTACCTTTAAACTAATAACTTGTAGTTTCTCTATGATGTATTTCTATCTCTACTAGTCTTCACTTCCACGTGCGTTGCATATGACCTATCGTGTTTAATTTAAAAGAAAATTAAAATAATAACTGAAATTAATTAATTATAAGTAGAGCTGTCAAAATCTGATCCAAACGACCCAAACCTCTCCTATCCAGCCTCGACAAACCTGTAACCCGAATGACTCGTGAAGTTAATCCGGATGATCCAAGAATATTATAAACTAAAATTATGTTTTATTCAATAAAATCCACATTGCTATAATTTTAACCATTCTAAATTATCATTTATTCAATAAAATTTATATTATTATTATAATTTTGATTCAATTTGCTAAACTTCATTATATGAACAATTATTATATGAATAAATACTAAATCTGGTATATGAATTATGATAAATTTACAATTAGTAATTTATTTTTTTACATAATGAAATAATAATAATAATTAATTAGTAATTTCTTGACAATTTTTTCTATTAGGAAAGAACATTAATTTAGATATTATATAACCAATATTTATTTGAACACATACCTCACTTCATAATTAATTATGTATTTAATATTCAAGATTAATATATAAAGGGACACATGTCAACTCTTTAAACCTCGTAGATGCAGTTTGCTAAACTTCACCGATAGTGGATTGTAAAATAAATCGAATAGTAAAGATATTAAATAAATTTAAAAATTAAACATTAAAAAATTCAAGACTAACCTAATTAATCCGAGTCCTAGACCCAAAAAACTCAAAAGCCGAATGACCCAAAACCCGAGTGACTTTAGGCCAAAACCCAAACCCACCTGACCCTAGACCCAGCAGACTCGAGGCTCGAATGATCTGAACCCAGATGAGCCGAAACCCGAATGACCCAAGAAAATTACCTGACTCATTTGACCTGGACCCAGATGACCCGACCCCAAAACCTGTCCAACCCGCCCAATTGGCTCCTCTAACTTTATAAGTCAAAGGAAATAATTGCATGTTACTCTTTTAAAAACTTTAATTTTTTTTAATAAGTTTAAAAAAATGATAAATAATTAATGATTAGACAACTTATTTTAACTTTTAAACTTGATAATAATACTTTTATTAGTTTATGTTATAATTGGTATCCGATTTTTTAAAATTAAAATGATAAAAATATAATATTTATATAAACATTGAATTTAATTAAATAAAAATAGAGTTTTTAGTAGAATAACTGCAAAAGTTTATTTCTAAAAAAACTGTAAAATTTAAATAATGTCATTTAAGAAATATATTTTAAAAATTCTAATATATCTTAGTTTTTTTTAATAAAATTAGTAAAATGATAAAAATAAAATAGGTATAAGGATATTAGATTTAATTAAATAAAAATAGAGTTTTTAGTTGGGTAAAGGTATAAAAGTATTTTAATTAAAATAGTAAAATGGTAAAAATAAAATAGTACTTATAAGGATACTAGTCTCAGCTTTCACGTGCGTTGCACATGGCCGAACGCGTTTAAAATAAAAAATATTAAAATAATTGAAATTATTAATAAAAAATCAAAGAATTAAATTATTATTTTGAATTGGAATTATGTTGAAGTAAATTTTAAATTCAACATTAAATAGATATCATGAAGTTAATTAGAACTCAAAGGATTTGATTATTGAAATGTAACAAAATTACATTTGAAGCAAATTCCTTTAAAATGTGTTACATTTGTAGGTCGAAATATTTTCCAATTCTCGTGACTTACATATCACAATTAAAATTAGCTTTAAATAGTCCAAAATGGTATCCGAATATTATTTACTATTCACTATTATGTAATTATGTAATGAAAATGCGATTTCTTTAAAAAAAATAAAACTTCTATGAAAGTAGAACTCCTTTATATATTATATACATAATTTGCATATGTCTCCTTCTATTTCTTTGTATTTTTTTTACTTGACCAAAAATTTAGTTGAAGCATTAAATTTCCCGAGAGTGTGCAACATATAGTCTTTACGGTGACAAACCATGCGGTGTAAGAATATTTAAGAATTCCTCATAATAATGGTTGTTCGAGTGATCATCAACTACTTCATCGAAATTGTTGTATATCTTACTCTCATCGGGGTAACTGTTGTATTCCTATAATCTCCTCATTCAGTTTGTCCACATACTCATTTCTTGTTGACAAGATAGCACGTGTTATGTGTTGAATTCCTGATGTGCAAATTTTGAAAATCTAACTCTGGCAAATCAAACTTCCTGATGCTTTTTCACATGGTTTCATTATAATAGACAATGCTCTGTAATGTTAAATCAATTTGTGTTTGGACTGAGTTTCCATACATTCTCTTATAATCCTCAGACATTGCATCGTAATATTCATTCCATAGTTTCCTCACATCTGACGGTTCACAATGCACTAATAAAGTCGCTGTAGACACCCATTTTTATCCTGTATCCTTTAGCTTAAATCAATTTATTTCTTAATTGGCATAAGGGTCACATAGGGGCCTTTTGGTCATTTGCATGTCCAGGGGCATTTTGGTCATTTTTACACTATGGGCATTTTGGTCATTTTAGGTTCACTTTTAATTTAGATTAGTTAATTCATTCTTAGTCATCTAGATGGCATTTGAAAAAACACAAAAAAATCTTAGCATGTGCACCTTTAGTATTTTTGCATATTTCATGGCTTAGCTTCATTTAATGATTTAGTGTTGTTGCATTTTAATCCTTTGTTTAAATCATTTTTGTTTCTTAATTTGCAATTAGGAAGAGTTTGAGTCGATTCATAATTTTTAGCAATTTAGTTCACATAGCATTTGCATTTTAATTTGATTAGGTTCAAAAATCCAAAAATACAAAAAAAAATCCAAAAAAATGTGAACGGAAAATAAAAAAGGGGAGAATGTTCATTTTTTTATTATTGCATTTTCAAGTCCTAGCTCATATATGTTACAAAAATACAAAAAAACATGGAAATAAGAAAATCACAAAGAAAAGTATTTACTATTTTCATTTACTCATTTGCATCTCATTTAAGTTACATATTTTTCAAATACAAAAAAATAGAGTTTAAAAGATTACAAAAAAAGAGGAAATTGAAGTTGCTTGTCCATTTTTGTCAACACATTTGTAATTGCAGGAAGTGCCCTAAGGATAGCTTAGCTCTCACGGATGAGCATGAGGAAACAAGTTTAAGCATCAAACTGGCAAAAGTTTCCCTCTGGCAGTCTATTGGAAGAGTTAATAGTCAAGTTACAGGATTCCTGCAGGGACAGTTTAATAGGCTGCAACGAACAACAAAAAACAAGAAAGCGGGATGAGTGAATAAGTAATCCAGGGAAGCCATGACATAACAAAGGTAATCAAAAGATGAAAGAAAAGGGGGGCAGTGTATTCCAGAGACGCAAGACACACCCGAAACAGAAATTGAACCAGTTCAATCGCCTAAGGGGTAACAACATGACAACTACAAGACTAGGGGAACAAACATGAGAACAGGATCAGCATCATGCAATTTCTGCAAACTCAAAGCATTTATGCAGTGAAAGATACACAGCAAACTCATACTCATACTAAACATCAGTCATAGGCATTTGCAACTGGAGACAAATATGAGACATATAATTGATAATTAACAGAGAATCAAAGCAAATTCATAACATCAACATTGTAGTTCCCATGAAAACAAGCAATGGACAAGTCCATCAAAAAGTTGTCATCGTTACCATTCAAATACAAAAGATAAAGAGGGAGGAGAAATTGGCTTACTATGGTCGACATGTCAAAGTCCTGCTGGTCAAGGGACCCTTTTTCTTTTAGATCCACCTCAACCCCATATCAGCTCTGACCAAACCAAAATTCATCAAGGAAATGGAATGAGCAAGTCAACAAATTGAAAATACAGAGAGAAAGGAAAATGAGCATCAAAAGAAAATTCCTCACCGTTACAGCCAGCTCAGCTTCTCTCCTTTGGGCTTATCCCGCAAAACTTGGAACCTGCAGAAGAGACAAGGGAATTGGTTAGGGAAGAATCGAGACCCCTTAACAACATTTTTGTCTCGCCCTCTTTCTCGGATCCTCACCCACTGAAAACAAACGGATCACACACGGATCACACAAACAGACCCTCCACAGCTCACCATCCTCTCGATCTTCAACAGATTTCCTCTCTCACCTACCGAGAACAACCTCACACTCACCAGATTCATCTCATCTCCCTCTACTGATTCTCATCCTCATATAACACACACTCTACAGACTACAGAAGGGGCCCTCTCATCTCTCCACTCTCCGAGCTAGCTACCCTCATTTTTTTCTCGAACCCTTACACAGATTACACAGAGTACACTGACCTTCACCCTGACACACAACTTTCGAACCTCCATCAACACCCACTGAAAAATGGCTTCCACACTCTAAAAAAATCTCTACCCATCCTCTTCACATGGACCTTCCCTTACACTCATCTTCCCACAGAGACTTCCACACACACAATTTTGAAAACTGTCTCTCATTCTCTCGAATTCTCCCTGGGTAAATACATACAGAAACCTAACCATTGCACCTTTCGTTCTTGGCCTTCGAAACTCAAATCGAACCCATTTTAGAGAGAGTAAGCCGCCATTATAGGTAGAAAAGCACAGTAAGAGAAAGAAATCTCACCGTTAGGGTTTCATCCGAAATTGGGGACTTTCAATCCAGGGTATTATACAACAAATTGAACCATGGTTTCAAAAGAGGAGGTGGAGTAAAACTATTCAGGCAAAGAATCAAACGATTCCATCGGCTTATATCGGTGGAATTTTTAATTTTGAGGACACGGTATAAGGTAGTTTTGCATGGTTTTTCATTCAAAGGGAGAAAAAGGTTCCATTAGAGGGCTCTCGGGTCAAGACATGCCGATCAACGCCAAGTAGGGACTCATGGCGATTCGTGGTGACTTGGGGTGGAGCTAGGAGCGGCAAACCACGTGGTTTAGAGAAGAAAAGCAACGAGGAAGAAGGGAGAAGAAGGAGACGCGGAAGAAGAAGGAAGTTTTCGGGTTTCAGAGGCGGGGTGCCACTTGAGCTTGGCGATTCCAGGCGATCCTCAATGGCGGCTAGGGTTCGTGAGGGCTAAAGGAAGGAGAAGAAGAAGTTCGACTAAGTAGAGTAAAGGGTCCAAACGGCGTCGTTTCAAGTAAGCTCTTTTAAAACTTTCAATTTCATGCAATTAAGTCCTATAGGTTTTTATTTAATTCACATAAAGTCAATAATTTGTTTCCGTTTTTCAACTTAGTCCCTGATTAGGGTGGTATAAATTAATTGATTCAATTTTGTCCCTGATTTAAGATTTTACTTTTAATTTATGCGCCCTGGTCCCTGATTTAAGGTTTATTTCTTAATTTAATGCAATTTGATCCCTGCTTTATTCAATTTGACCCTTGATTTTAGGAATTATGCTAGAATTTTGCAATTGAGTGCTTGATTTACATTATTGGCATTTAATTTGTGCTTTTTGGTTCTTGAATTTTACTAATTTAAGTATGGAAATTGGGATTTAGGCTAAAGGTTGAATTTTAAGTGAGAATTGTGTTTATTTATGACAAATTGATTTTGAGATCTTGATGTTCAAGTTGAAAATAATTTAAATGGATTTCATAATTTCGAATTGAGTTAATTCGGATTTGAAAATTGAGGTTTTGACTTAAAGCTCTAATTTTTCCTTAATTTAAAAATGACTTGAGGATGACATGTTAAGACACTTTGGGTCATTTTTAATTCTTGAAAAAACAAAGCTTGGAGTTAAAAACCCAATTTTCCAAATTTGAAAATAACTTAAAAGAAATTAGTGAATCCTTTTAAATGCCTTTTAATTTGGGAATTAAGATTTTCAGTCTAAAGATTTGATTTCCTTTAGCTTAGATTCAATTTGTCCTTGCTTTGGTTCTTGATTTTGAATTTGCATCTTGATTTGTTTGTATGCCTCCTGAATTTCGCTAATGAATTTTCTTAGTGTGCAGAAAAGGTCCCCGGTAGACCCAGTCCGGCCCATAAGCTTTATTTCTTTTAGTTATTGTTAATTTATTAATTGGTCCAATTGGGCCTTGGTTTGTAATAATTTAGTAAAGTAGAATTTTAATTCATGCATATCATATTTACCTGTCATCGATTATATCTGTATGCATATCGTACCACTTTAATTCAGTTAATGACCGTAACCCTTCCGAAGAAGGGGCATTCAGTGTGTGGTCGAGTTTTCGGGGCAGCTGAATGTCTCCGAGGATGAGACGACTCTTCTCGGGATGCGTCGGGGTTCCGAGCATATATCCCGGGAAGTGCTTTCAAAAACCCGGGTTACGCAAGTTGACTTTAATAATTGGACTTCGCATTCATCATTTGCATACATGCATTAATTTAGAGATAGAAAAAGGAAAAATCCAAAAAAAAGTGAAAATCAGAAAATTAAAAGAAGTAATAAAAGGTGCTTTCAAATGGGAGTTTTCCTCAAATCATGTTCTCTTATTTGATTTTCAAAATTATAAAACGGGTAGTTTAAGAGTTTTCAAGGTAAGCATTTTCAAAGGGAATGTTTTTTCAATTAAGCAACTCAAAAGAAGATTTTGGAAATTAATAAAATTGATCAAGTTTTTCAAACTCAAAAATGAAAAAAAAAAGATTTTATCACAGCATTTTCAAAATTGCTTCCCGATGTGGAAGACTCAACAAGAGAACAAAAAGTGAAAGAGAATCGAGGCAGAATTGATCGACGATGTTCGATTATATTCTTCGAATTCTCGACATCGGTTTCAAAATTGGTTTTATTTTCTTTTTATAACTCCTTTTTAATAATAATCAAGATTAGGATTAAAAGCAACCAACTTTTCTTTTCGACCCATTAGATCTAGTTAGATTAGGAGGTACCGTCACCTGACGGGCGCTTCAGGGGTGCTGATCCTTCCCTGGGCGTATCGACTCCCGAACCTAGATTTAGGTTACAAAGACCGGACCTTAGGTTTAGTGGGTCCATTGCCGAGCTTTTGGACTCAACTTAGCTTAAGTGACCTTTAGGTGACTAATCACACCTTAGAATTTTGATTAGTGGCGACTCCATCTATCCAATGTCGTCTCGGCAGGGTTCCCCGGACCCGAACGTTTCGACAGTCGCAAATAGCCTTCTTAGTTCAGGCATTTGAAACGCTACTCCTTCCATCATGCAGTCTGATATACTTTAGATTATCTCAAAATTCATTTATTTTGTGAGCAATTCAGCTTCTAAAGTAGTGATCCAATCAATTATAAGTCAAATTTTCCGTTTCTGAATAGATTATTATCCGTAAATTGGCAATTTATTTAAGCAAGTATGACTTGAACAATTATTCATGTAGTTGAGGCAAGAAAAATTCCTCAAAGCCATACGCAAAATTCTCTTTGTTTAAAAGGAAACAGTAAATAAATGTTAAGACCTCAAGTGGAATAAATATCCACAGCTAAATTTTTTGATGAACTTTTCAAAAAGTCTTTTACGCTAATATTGTTCTGCTAAAAAAATATTAAAGAAACAAAACCCATAAAAGAGCTAGTAGCCAATTGTACTTTGAGTTTGTTTAACATAGTAAAATTAAGTGTCTAATTTCGATCTTAAGCCTCCTCTCTCATTTCGTGGGGATACTCTTGTAGATGGTCATAGCTTGAGTAATCATGTTGGTATAGAATCAGATGCATTAGAAGGAAGCAAAACCGTGGTGTCCTCTTTAGCAAGATTGCTGAAAAAATTTAGGATGGTACTTTACAAATTGAATTTTTCTAAATAAAATAAAATTTGAATTTTCTAAATAAAATATTTTAATAATGGTAAAATCTAGATGGTATGGTAGAAATTGAAATTTTATAAATAAAATTATATGTTATAAAAATTATTTTAAGATAATGGCAACTTAGAAATATATTTGAAAAAAGTACACAAAATTATATTTTAATAGTGGCATAATTAAAATATTTTTTAATAATGGTAATTTAGAAATATATTTGGAAAAAAAAGGTACAATCGGAAAACATAAAGTTTACCATTATTCGTACTTTTATATATGGTATAGATAGATATAAATATATTTCTGAATTGATAAGAAAATGAAACATTGATAAGACCTAGTTTGTTCTATATTTTCTATGTGATTTTGCCTTATTTTGGTAGTCGTATGTGTCGTTTTACGCCTTATTTCTCATATTTGCTATTTTAGACCCATTTGAAGCTATGTATTAGGAAAATGAAGATTTAGAGCCATTTTGGATCCATTTGGAGAAATTACTGATTTTGTCTCATTTCAGTCCATTAGGACTGTTTGAATCCATAAAGCCCAAATTTCTAAGTCAGATGTCTTGAAGTCTAAATCTAATATTCATAGATCCAATTTGTTAATATGGAAGCCCAAAGAAGGAGTTCAAGACTAATCAGTTATTATGATGCAGTAATGATTCAACTCTGATGGAACATTGTTAAAACATATTCAAATGAGGACTTCACAAGAGCAGTTTTGGAAGAAAATTCATAACTTTTGATCTAGAGCTCAGAAAAATGCAAATGAGATACAGTTGGAAAGGAAATTCCAAGATCTACAACTTTTATGTTTACCTTAAGACTTAATTCTGCAGTTTCGGTGGATGATTTTGCCCTTGAAGTTTCTAGATAGAATTGATCTTCTCCTAAACCGATTTGGAGAGCCAAATGTCTTAAAATCTAAATCTGATATTCTTAGACCCAATTCATTAATATGGAAGCCTAAAGAAGGAGTCTAAGTCCAATCAGTAATTATGATGCAGTAATGATTCAGTCCTGATGCAACATTATTAAATCCTATTCAAAAGAGGACTTCACAAGAGCAATTTTGGAAGAAAATTCATAATTTTTTATCTAGAGCTCAGAAAAATGCAAATGAGATACCGTTGGAAAGAGGATTCCAAGATCTACAACTTTTATGTTTATCTCGAGACCTAATTCTACAGTTCTAATGGATGATTTTGCCCTTGAAAATTCTGGACAGAATTGATCTTCTCCTAAACCGACTGGGAGAATGTTTTGGATGAAAATTCAGATGGTAAAGATGATGTGGAGAATTCCAATTGGCTATGTTGGATCCTAATTAATGAGGATGATATAAATTTTCATTATTTTAATAATGGAATAATTAAAATATTTTATAATAATGGCAATTTAGAAATATATTTGAAAAAAGGGTACAATCGGAAAACATAAAGTTTCCCCTTATTTGTACTTTTCTATACTACTAGTCTTCACTTCCACGTGCGTTGCACGTGACCCATCTTGTTTTTAGTAAATAATAAATTTAAGAATTAAACATTAAAAAATACAAGGCTGACCCAATTGATCCGAGTCCTAAATCCGAAAAATCCAAAACCCGAGTGACCTGAGACCAAAACTCGAACCCAACTGACCCTAGACCTAGCATACCCGAATGATCTGAACCCAGATGAGTCAAAACCCGAATGACCCGAGAAAATTATAAACTAAAATTATATTTTATTCAATAAGATCCACATTGTTATAATTTTAACCATTCTAAATTATCATTTATTCAAACCCAGCTGAGCAATAACTTGAGAAAATTACCTGACTCATTTGACCTAGACTCAGATGATTCGAAACTTGTCCAATCCACCTGATTGACTCCTCTAACTTTATAAGTCAAAGGAAATAATTACATGTTACTCTTCTTTTTATTTTTAAAAACTTTAAATTCTTATTATACACTCCAATACATTAAACTACCAATACACACCCCAAAAAAAGAAAAAGGTTAATCACAATAATTAAATTTTAAATAAATAAATTTTTAACTTAATTAGTTTTAAAAAAAGATGAATAATTAATGATTAGTTTTAAACTTGATAATAATACTTTTATTAGTTCATATTATAATTGAAATGGGTCCAGATTTTAACAAAAAGTCTCAAAATTTTTAAATAAAATGGTAAAAATAAAATATTTATAAGTAATATTGAATTTAATTAAAATAAAAATAGATTTTTTAGTAGAATAGCT
>AWUE01012587.1:0-81195 GCA_001974825.2 Corchorus olitorius
ATACTTCTTCACCAATGGTAGAAAACAATCAAATTAATTATGGGTCCTTGATTTAAAAGATAAATTCGATATTAAACTCATGATGATAAATGACCTAGGGAAAACCCTAACATGCTATTTAGGTAAGATTTCTCGCAAGAGCTTAAATTACCCCTTTTTCCTCCTAACTCATCGATTAGCCGCAAAGCCTTAAAGATTTGCTAGGATTCAAAGCATTAAGTTTTATTAATTCTTTCACACATGCTTAATAAATAAAACCATACAACAACCAGATAAATCTGATCACTGGCATGCAAACCCAATTAACCCGCCGTCAAGCGCAGCTAATTTGCTACATACGATCAAACTCATGCGCAAGCCTTATTGTTTGGATCTAGCAAACAATCTCTCAAATTACCTCTTTACTGGCCACATAAATCAATAAAGATCAAGATTGTAGAATTATTACAGAGTTTAACATGCTATCTATCAAGAATAAAATACCAAATTATAAGAACAGAAATCTCACCATATTTAATTGATTGAATTCACCAAAGGATCAGAAGTATTAAGAATTTAGCTACTCATGGATTCGGGAAAATCCATGAGTGGCATAAGAGTACTTATAGGACCTTGGAGGGGCGAAATCTCCTTGCAAAATAGCTAAGTATGCCGCACCTCCCTATTGCTAGAGAGGGGGGACGGCACTAGAAGAAAAACTAGAAGAAAAGAAATTATCTATGTGTAAATATTTTTGGTGTGTAAAGGTGTGTGATTTGTGATACAGGAGGTGCCTATTTATAGTGGAACTGACCCTAAGAATTCCAATCCTAACTTGGAAAGGAGTGTAGGCCGGTTTTAGGGTCTAACTTGGAGTCCAAGTTGGATTAAAAGTCATCCTAGAGTAGAATCCAAGTCAAAATAGGATCCTGAATTTTTGCTGAATTCCTGCAGAAACTTCAACGGCATTTTCGGGCTTGAAAACGGCAGAACTGGGTCTTGGACTTCAAAGGAAAGTTGTAGATCTTGGAGTTAGCTTTCCAACGAGTACTCATGGGCTTCAAACGGAGGTCTGAGCAGAAAGTTATGAATTTTCTACCAAAACTGCTCCTGAATCCTAATTCTGTTAGGACTAGAATCGGGAATCTACGGGATTTTGGTGGTTCCTTGGATTTAGGAGTCATTAATTGGGATTTTAATTCCAATTAATATTTTATATGGGTTGAGTATCTTCCCATATAAATTATCCATAAATACCAAAGCTTGAGGGCTTCTTCATGACTTGTCTTCAATTAAAACTCCAATTCTTCAATTCTTCCTCTTGAAATAAATCTTAAAAATCTTCAAGTCTTCAAATTATCTTCAAATGGTCTTCAAACACGAACTTCACATCTCCGAATCTATGCTCAAAATTGTTTTGCTCAAATCTGTGTAAAAAGTCATCAAAATAGCTACAAAAATAGTGAAAAATAACAATTTCTCATTTTCACATCACTTAAAGACTAAAAACACAAATATTAATAAAATAGCATATAATTAAGCATAAATGGGTCTAAAAACATAGTAAAATAGCTATAAAAATAGGGTCTTTTTTGGCTCAATCACTTATATCATGGTGAGATTTTGTGCTTATATATGGTAATTGTTATGGTATTTTTTAAATCTCTGCTTTAATTCTATGTTGCTTGTTTTGATTGATTGGGTCGACACTTTCATGATAAATTAAGTTGGCATCGGCTAGATTAGGTCTAGAATTAATACCTCTGAGAGTTAGCCCTCCTTCAAAGAGAGATAAGAATCAACAACCGAGTAATTGCTTGTTGTGCTTATTTATAAATTACTAGTTCTTAATGCTTTGTTTCTTGGCAAATCTATGAGCTTTAAGTAGAATTAGACTTGTTAAGAAATAAAAGGGGTAATTTAGGCTTTAATCGGTAATCTTATCTAATTAAGGTAATTTAGTATTTAATTCCAACAAGCTATCCATTGTTTTCATAATTATTAGATATCAATGAACCATGTTATAGTTGTCAAGAGGGATATTAATTCTATGTTGGAGGGTTTTCTTAATTAATTTTATTAACTGCTTTCTGATTAATTGTTTTCTTTAATTTTCTTTATTGCTTTCTTTGTTAATTTTAATTGTTAGTTTGATTAGATTTAATTCTGCTTTCAAAATTCTTTTTATTTTATTTGTTCTTTTAAGAAAAGGAATAATTACCTATCTCTCTATGGGATCGACCCCTATTTGCCGTAGCTATTTTTAGTTAGTAATTGTTTGGATTATTATTTTTATGATTTGCTGACGACCGATCATAAATTTTGGCGCCGTTGCCAGGGAGATTGTGTTTAATTTTTGTTTTTTTTTTTTTGCTTGTTCTATTAGATTTGCACTTGATCATCTTTGTTTTGTAGGAAAATTCAATGGAGCAATCACGTATGATAAGGGAGCTGAATTTCAACTGTGAAGTGTCACCCCTTTGTATAGACTATCCAGCAACGGATATGTCATACAAACTGAAGCTAGGAGTAATCCATATGTTGCCGATTTTTCAAGGAGAATCTCATGAGAACCCTCATGAGCATCTGCAAAGTTTCTTTATCAAGTGTGCTGCAATCACTGGGATGCCTGAAGAACAAGCAAAGCTTCGAACTTTTCCAATCACCTTGGAGGGAAAAGCAAAAAGCTGGTTTGTGAGTCTGCCACCAAAATCCATAACTTCATGGAAGGAATTAGAGACAGTGTTCTTGAACAAGTACTTTCCAGAAGCTAAGCGCACTGATGTCAGAAGAAAGATCACAAATTGTCAACAGTTACCTGATGAAAAGTGGCACCAATACTGGGAGGGATATAACAAAACCTGCGCAAGTTGCCCATACCACAACATAAGTGAGGCACTCTTGATTCAGTATTTTTATGATGGACTCCTCTATAAAGATCGAACCTATGTTGATGCTGCTAGTGGAAGAAGCCTAACACTCAAAACCCCTGAAGAAGCAAGGAAGCTAATCAACACCATGACAGAAAACATCCACCAATTCAGCATGACGGATGAATACTCAACAACTAGATCAGAGAGGGAATTACTTACCAAGATAGAAAAAAGAATGGAGCATTTCGATACTATGATTTCCTCTTTGGTAAAACAACAAGAGACTATCACCAGCATGTTTGCACAAATCTTGAAGATGTAAGTAGAGCACCAACACTTACCTCAAGCATCTTCCAAATTGACACCAGGATATGGAGTCAATTCAATCGAAGGAGCTCAACAGTGGGATGCACGAAAGATGGAATTGCATGATGTTCCATCTCCACCTGCGATATTACTACCTCCAGCACCTGTTTTCCCTGACATATCACCTGTTGCTGAATCCAACATTCACGTGTCAAAAGAGGAGGAGATTTCAACCAAAAGCAAGGCGAATCGACCTTCATCACCAAAAGTTTCTCAACCCCAATCAGAAGCTGAATGAATGGAAGAGATGCAAGCCAAATATGATCCAACACCATTTCCTCAAAGTTTTGCAAATCAACTCAGTTCACTTCGAAAATTAGAGGTAAACATTCCCATAGTTGCTGAAATTGCAAAAGTACCCAGGTATGCTTCTTTTCTCAAAGAATTATGCACCATCAAAAGTAAGTTGTCTGAGAAATTTGCTTGCATGAATGAGAATATATCTGCTGCATATCAAAGGAAATTGCACCATAAATGCAACGACTTAGGATCTTTTTCCATTCCTTGTAAAATAGGAAAAGAATAAGATAGAACATACCATGTGTGAATTTGGATCTCCAATTAATATCATGCCTTATTTTGTTTATCTGCAACTGAAAATAGAACCTCTGATTGAAACTGATCTTACTGTTCAACTTGCTGAAATAACTAACATTAAACTTCTAGGATTAGTTGAGGATGTTTTAGTGCAGATTGGAGATTTTATTTTTCCTGCAGATTTCTTTGTTTTAAAGATGAGTGAAGATGACCTTCATCTCCCTCATATGTCGTTGTTGCTAGAAAGACCTTTTTTGACAACAACCAAAACGAGGTATGAAGCACAAGATGGAATACTCAGTATGGAATTTGATGGGAAGCCGATCCAATTCAACATTTATGAAGCCATGAAATCCCCCGCTGAGATACATTCCATCTGTGCCATTGATGCAATTGAAGTTTGTTCTAACCAAGTTCAATCACTTCACCATGGAGATGAACTCGAAGTGTGATTGAGCCAAAATAGACCCTATTTTTATGTCTATTTTACTATGTTTTTAGACCCATTTATGCTTAATTATATGCTATTTTATTAATATTTGTGTTTTTAGTCTTTAAGTGATGTGAAATTGATAATTTGTTATTTTTCACTATTTTTGGAGCTATTTTGATGACTTTTTACACAGATTTGAGCAAAACAATTTTGAGCATAAATTTGGAGATTCGAAGTTCGTGTTTGAAGACCATTTGAAGACTTATTTGGAGACTTGAAGACCATTGAAGATTTATTTCAAGAGGAAGAATTGAAGATTGGAGCTTTAATTGAAGACAAGCCATGGACAAGCCCTCAAGCTTTGGTATTTATGGGTAATTTATATGGGAAAATACTCAACCCATATAAAATATTAATTGGAATTAAAATCCCAATTAATGACTCCTAAATCCAAGGAAATATCCAAATCCCGTAGATTCCCGATTCTAGTCCTAACAGGATTAGGATTCAGGAGCAGTTTTGGTAGAAAATTCATAACTTTCTGCTCAGACCTACTTTTGAAGCCCATGAGTACTCGTTGGAAAGCTAACTCCGAGATCTACAACTTTCCTTTGAAGTTCAAGACCCAGTACTGCCGTTTTCAAGTCCGAAAATGCTATTGAAGTTTCTACACGAATTCAGCAAAAATTCAGGATCCTATTTTAACTTGGATTCTACTCTAGGATGACTTTTAATCTAACTTGGACTCCAAGTTAGACCCTAAACCGCCCTAGACCTCTTTCCAAGTTAGGATTGGAATTCCTAGGGTTATTTCCACTATAAATAGCCACCTCCTATAACACAAATCACATACCTTCACACATATAATTTTCTCTTCTTATTTTTCTCTTCTAGTTCTAGTTTTTCTTCTAGTTTTAGGGCTAGGGTGCGCCACCCTCTCTTTGCATAGAGAGGGGCGGCAACCCTAGGTTATTCAAGAGGAGATTTCGCCCCCCCTTCAAGTTTTGTAAGTTTTCTTGAGGAGCTAAATTCTTAATACTTCTGATCCTTTGGTGAATTCAATCAATTAAATATGGTGAGATTTCTGTTCTTATAATTTGGTATTTTATTCTTGATAGATAGCATGTTAAACTCTGTTTTAATTCTACAATCTTGATTTTTATTGATTTGTTTCGGCCGGTAAAGAGGTAATTTGAGAGATTGTTGGCTAGATCCAAACAACAAGGCTTGCGCATGAGTTTGATCATATGTAGCAAATTAGCTTCGCTTGACGGCGGGTTAATTGGGTTTGCATGCCAGTGATCAGATTTATCTGGTTGTTGTATGGTTTTATTTATTAAGCATGTGTGAAAGAATTAATAAAACTTAATGCTTTGAATCCTAGCAAATCTTTAAGGCTTTGCGGCTAATCGATGAGTTAGGAGGAAAAAGGGGTAATTTAAGCTCTTGCGAGAAATCTTACCTAAATAGCATGTTAGGGTTTTCCCTAGGCCAGTTATCATCATGAATTTAATACAAAACTTATCTTTTAAATCAAGGACCCATAATTAATTTGGTTGTTTTCTACCATTGGTGAAGAAGTATATCCTTAATTATTGTTTTCTTTCTTATCTGATATAGACTTAGATTTAATTTACTTTGCTTTGTTTTCTAGTTTAATTGTTTTCTGTTTAATTGTTTTCTGTCAATCTCTGTTTTGTGTTGTTTTTGAGAGATTTTAAGGACTAAATCTTCGGATAAAATCTATCACCCTTCTCTGTGGGATCGACCCCTACTTGCCCTATCTACTTAGTTAGGAGTTTGTTGGGATTTTATTTTTATGATTGTTAACGACCGATCATAAATTTTGGCGCCGTTTCCGGGGAAGGGAACTTTTTCTGGTTTTTGCTAGGGGAAGGAAAATAGACTAATCTGAAGACGAATCCTGAGAATTTTCTCTTTGTGTCTGCGTTTTTAATCTGAAAAAAGAAAAAAAAATTTCTTTTCCGTTTTCTGCGTTTTTTCTGAAAAAAAAAAATTGTTTTCCGTTTTTCTTTTAATTTGTGTTTTCCGTTTTTGAAAAAAAAAAATTTTGAATTTCCGTTTTTAATTTTGAGTCTTGCGTTTTTTGAAAAAAAAAAAAGAGTTTTTGCGTCATAAAAAAAAATTTTGTGTTTTTGCGTTTTTAATTTTAAAAAAATTTGTTTTGTGTTGCGTTTTTTGAAAAAAAAAGAGAGTTTTGCGTCATATATAAAAAAAAAAGTTTTTTTTTGCGTCATAAAAAAAAAATTCTGCGTTTTCAGAAAAGAAAAAAAATTCATGTATTTTCTGTCTTTAATTTTAATTTTTGTTTAAGAACTTTTACTACTAATTTTTTCTTTGAGTTTTTGTTTTTCCTAGAAAAAGATTTGATGGAGCGAAAATCAATGGGGTGTTCTGCTCAAGAGGAGATTCTTTCTTTTCAACAATTGCCTGGTGAAACGTGGTACCAATATTTGAAAAGATATAATGTAATATGCCAAATCTACATTGATCATGATGTACCTGCGGAGTTACTCCCAAGTTTCTACGATGGGTTATCTTACTCAGATCGAGCCACAATTGATGCCGCTAATGGAGAGCAAGAAATTCTTACGGAGCAAGGAGCAAGATTGCGAATGATCCACGATCAAGAACAGATCTACGATTGCGAGCAACTACCAGAAGAGCGTCTGCACCAATATTGGGAGAGATTCAACAAATTATGAGACCGCCACCCAAACCATGGGCTTTCTGAGCACATCCTTATTGGGAGATTCTATTTAAATTTAGAACCTTCTAGTATGTACCAGATAGAAATAGCCAGTGGTGGAAGTCATCTGGATAGCGAGTTTTTCTTTTTGAAAACTCTTAAGGAGCAGAAGGCAATAATTGAAGAAGAGGTGGCCAAAAGCGCAAAGAAAGCATCGATCGAGGCAACATCATCATGGGAAGAACCTGTCCAATCTGAACCAAGCAACGTTAAAGATTTACCAAAGGAAGTCCCCAAGATTGAGCAAGAAGAACCAGAAGTACCGAAAGAAGATATCAAGATGGACATCCCTCCACCTTCTCCTCCAAGCTGTACCAAACCAGATGATGAACAACTCGGATATCCTGAGCTGAAAGAATTAAGTGTGCTGAATCTTGTTGATAATCAACTCTTGGAACATGAAAATCGAGATTTCTTGGGAATCCACAAATTTCTTGAGTCTTACTACTTTGAGGAGATCAAGATGGATCAATTCTTTCTGGAGGATAAGAAGATTTGCCGACACGAGGACACTTTCCAAAGGCGAGATGAGAACAATGCTAATCAATGCCGAAAGCATCCATTGCATCAACCTCTCACGGCAACAAAGATGGCATTGTCATGGAGTCGCCCTCAACAAAATTGGTGATTTCTTTTCTTATCTCTTCTTTTTACCTTCATATTTTTGTGCTCATATTCTTCCAATCTCATCATATTTGCTGTATGCTTTGAAGTGGTATGATCCACCCTAACAAAGGGAGATGAAGGAAGGTCTAGCCAAAGACATTAAAGAAAGGCGCTGCTTGGGAGGCAACCCAAGAATTTACTAACATGTTAATTTTCTTTTTAGTTTTGTTTTTTCTTTTTCTTTTTAGGATTTCAAATTAAGAAAACAAGTCGAACAATTGGAGCTTTTTGAACATTTGCAAAAGAAACCGAATGGAAGCCCGAAGGAGATGAAAAAAAAAATGGAAGCCAATTATGATCGAGCCAACCTAGCTAGCTCGGGCGGCTAATGCCCGGCTATGGCCCGGCCAACTATACATGAGGCCTGGTCAGGACTGGCCATGCCGAGCCACAAAGCATGCTAGGCCGGCCATGACCTGCTACCCGCACGCCATACCCGGCTATGGCCCAGCCACTGCCGCACCAGACCGCGCAACACACCGGCCTCATCCGCTCCATTTGCGTGCCAAGCTTGGCCAGGACCGGTCATCACCATGGTAGCCCGCGTAAACACCAAGCCACTACCGGCCATCCGTGCCACATAAATAGAGAAGCTTTCTTAAACTCTTCTCCATTTACTTTTTCTTTGCATGCTTTGATTGATTATTGCTTTGATTGATTGCCTATTTCTTGATTTGAATTAGTTGTTTGTATTTCTTTTCTATGTTTTCTATGCTTTGATTTAGATCTCTATAATGACTTATGCTATGATTGTCATGATTAATGCTTTGAATTGCTTGATTGGGTCGACATTTTCTTTGTGAGTCAAGTATTTCGTTAGTTAATCTACTTAATCATCACACTTATGAGGGACACAACACACACATGTGCATTCACATTGCGGACAATGTGTCTTTTAAGTGTGGGGGAGAGAGTCTAATAGAGAGTCTGCATGCATCATAATCTTAAAATATACCATAATTTTTTCGGAAATTTTGAAAATTTTGCATATATTAATTGATTGATTTGATTATGATTGAAGAATACTTAGAAATTTTAAGAAAATTTTATTTGATTGATTGATTTATAGCATGACATCTGATTTCTTAGATTAGGTATAATTAGAGTTTTGTGATATGATCTTATTTATTAATTGCTTCTATGATTATCTATTTCTAGAACTTGTGTCCAATCTTGATTGAAATTACAATTATGATAGTATGTTATGGATATGTCAAGAACAAGTGTGGGGGACTACTTATATAAAAGGGTAGTTAAAAAAATCTTTTTCAAAAAGAAGTGTTTTCATGCAAGAGGAGAAGAGGTATTTCTGCATACTTTAAAAAAAATTATAATCCATTATTGTCACTCTTTTCTTTAACAAAAGGAGTTAGTAACCCTTGGAAAGAGGATAAGAGGCATGGAATTGCAGAAATATTGTCCCTCTGAAAAAAATAATAAAAAGAAGGAGTCCTTCTAGAGTGCTAGTAGCCTCAAAAATGGGAGTTAGTAACCCCAAATCATGAACACTTCGAGGTTAGTAACCTCAATTTTCAAAAAAATCAATTACCCTTTAAAAATCTATTATAACCCACACGTAAACCCTTGATTTGTATCTGTGATATGCATTCATTTGAGTAATAGAGATAAAGATGAAGACATAAGCTTATGGAAAGAAGTAGTTATAGGATGTGATGAATGGTAAGTGATTAGAACTACTTTAATTATGGTTACTTAAGAATAAAGATGCTTGTTATTTATTGATCTTTTGAATTAAGTGCTCTTATGATTCTTTGTTATTTTGATTTCATAATTATGTTGATCCTTAATATGCGTATTCATTCAAAGTTTTTGAATATTTTTAAATTAAAATTGAATTTTGATTTGCATTAGTTTAGGATTATAGAGTCTCTTAGGCGTTCGAATTTAGTGATTTTCATAGTTTTCTATACTAGTTTGCTAGGGACTAGCAAAGATTTAGTGTGGGGGAATATGATTGAGCCAAAATAGACCCTATTTTTATGCCTATTTTACTATGTTTTTAGACCCATTTATGCTTAATTATATGCTATTTTATTAATATTTGTGTTTTTAGTCTTTAAGTGATGTGAAATTGATAATTTGTTATTTTTCACTATTTTTGGAGCTATTTTGATGACATTTTTACACAGATTTGAGCAAAGCAATTTTGAACATAAATTTGGAGATTCGAAGTTCGTGTTTGAAGACCATTTGAAGACTTATTTGGAGACTTGAAGACCATTGAAGATTTATTTCAAGAGGAAGAATTGAAGATTGGAGCTTTAATTGAAGACAAGCCCTCAAGCTTTGGTATTTATGGATAATTTATATGGGAAAATACTCAACCCATATAAAATATTAATTGGAATTAAAATCCTAATTAATGACTCCTAAATCCAAGGAAATATCCAAATCCCGTAGATTCCCGATTCTAGTCCTAACAGGATTAGGATTCAGGAGCAGTTTTGGTAGAAAATTCATAACTTTCTGCACAGACCTCCTTTTAAAAGCCCATGAATACTCGTTGGAAAGCTAACTCCGAGATCTACAACTTTCCTTTGAAGTTCAAGACCCAGTTCTGCCGTTTTCAAGTCCGAAAATGCCGTTGAAGTTTCTGCACGAATTCAGCAAAAATTCAGGAACCTATTTTAACTTGGATTCTACTCTAGGATGACTTTTAATCTAACTTGGACTCCAAGTTAGACCCTAAACCGCCCTAGACCTCTTTCCAAGTTAGGATTGGAATTCCTAAGGTTATTTCCACTATAAATAGCCACCTCCTGTAACACAAATCACATACCTTCACACATATAATTTTCTCTTCTTATTTTTCTCTTCTAGTTCTAGTTTTTCTTCTAGTTTTAGGGCTAGGGTGCGCCACCCTCTCTTTGCATAGAGAGGGGCGGCAACCCTAGGTTATTCGAGAGGAGATTTCGCCCCCCTTCAAGTTTTGTAAGTTTTCTTGAGTCTCTCATGGATTTTTCCAAATCCATGAGGAGCTAAATTCTTAATACTTCTGATCCTTTGGTGAATTCAATCAATTAAATATGGTGAGATTTCTGTTCTTATAATTTGGTATTTTATTCTTGATAGATAGCATGTTAAACTCTGTTTTAATTTTACAATCTTGATTTTTATTGATTTGTTTCGGCCGGTAAAAAGGTAATTAGAGAGATTGTTGCCTAGATCCAAACAACAAGGCTTGCGCATGAGTTTGATCGTATGTAGCAAATTAGCTTCGCTTGACGGCGGGTTAATTGGGTTTGCATGCCAGTGATCAGATTTATCTGGTTGTTGTATGGTTTTATTTATTAAGCATGTGTGAAAGAATTAATAAAACTTAATGCTTTGAATCCTAGCAAATCTTTAAGGCTTTGCGGCTAATTGATGAGTTAGAAGGAAAAAGGGGTAATTTAAGCTCTTGCGAGAAATCTTACCTAAATAGCATGTTAGGGTTTTCCCTAGGCCAGTTATCATCATGAATTTAATACTAAATTTATCTTTTAAATCAATGACCCATAATTAATTTGGTTGTTTTCTACCATTGGTGAAGAAGTATATCCTTAATTATTGTTTTCTTTCTTATCTGTTATAGACTTAGATTTAATTTACTTTGCTTTGTTTTCTAGTTTAATTGTTTTCTGTTTAATTGTTTTCTGTCAATCTCTGTTTTGTGTGTTGTTTTTGAGAGATTTTAAGGACTAAATCTTCGGATAAAATCTATCACCCTTCTCTGTGGGATCGACCCCTACTTGCCCTATCTACTTAGTTAGGAGTTTGTTGGGATTTTATTTTTATGATTGTTAACGACCGATCAAAGTGGTACTCACTGAGAGTTTGTATCAAGAAGAAATCGATGAAGAAGAAATCATGGTGCCAGAAGATGTGCCAGAAGCTGTCAAGGAATTGGGATCAACAGAAAAGGAGATGGAATCGGTTTCTTATATCAGTTTAGAGCCAACACCTAAGCCTTTGCCGCCCATCATTCAGCCACCTGAAGTCAAGCTAAAACCACTTTTTGAAGGCCTGAAGCATGTTTTCCTTGGAGACAACAAAACCTTGCCTGTTGTTATTTCATGTAAATTGAACAATTTACAAGAAGAACAACTAATCTATGTTTTGAAGGAATACAAGGAAGCCATTGGATGGGTCGCTGCTGATATCAAAGGAATAAGTCCTACTGTATGCATGCATAGAATTCGACTTGAAGATGATGCAGTAGCAGTTCGACAACCACAAAGAAGACTGAATCCAAATCTTGCTGAAGTCGTCAAGGAGGAAGTTCTCAAATTACTTGGAGCTGGCCTCATTTATGTAATATTAGATAATAAATGGGTTAGGCCCGTCCAAGTAGTACTAAAGAAGTCTGGATTCACCATCATATAAAACAAGGATGGAGAGCTAGTTCCTCAAAGATTGCAAAATGGATGGAGAGTGTGCATCGACTACAGAAAGCTGAACTCTGCTACAAGGAATTACCACTTTTCACAGCCATTCATTGACCAAATGTTGGAGAGATTAGCATGCAAAGCCTACTATTGTTTTCTGGATGGGTATTCAGGATACTTCCAGATTCCAATTGCACCTGAAGATCAAGAGAAGACCACCTTTACTTGTCCTTTTGGTATGTATGCATATACAAGAATGCCTTTTGGTTCATGCAACGCACCTGCTACTTTTCAAAGGTGTATGATGAGCATCTTTCAAGATTATGTGGGAGATAAGATGGAAGTTTTCATGGTTGATTTCACAGTCTATGGACATAGCTTCAATCAATTCCTTCATAATCTAGAACTAATCTTGAAGAGGTGTGTTGAAACCAAATTGGTTTTGAATGCTGAAAAATGCCACTTCATGGTAGAACAAGGCATTGTTCTAGGCCATGTGGTATCTAAAGAAGGTATGCAAGTCGACAAAGCCAAGGTTAATGTTGTTCAGAATTTGCCTTATCCAACATGTGTCAAGGATATTCGTTCATTCTTGGGTCATGCTGGATTCTACAAAAGATTTATCACAGATTTCTCGAAGATTTCAGCACCAATGTGTAGATTACTTCAGAAAGATGTAGAGTTCGATTTTGGAGATGACTGTAAAGAAGCATTTGACAAATTGAAGACTGCCCTCACCACCACTCCAATTGTGAAGCCACCAGATTGGAAACTACCGTTCAAGATCATGTGTGATACAAGTGACGTTGCTATTGGAGCTGTTTTAGGTCAGAGAGTAGACAAGGTACCTCATGTTATCTACTATACTTCAAGAACTCTAGATGCTGCTTAGAAGAACTACACCACCACAGAGAAAGAGATGCTTGCTGTTGTCTTTGATTTGGAGAAGTTTCGACCATATATCTTGGGATCTAAGGTGATAATCTACTCCGATCATGCTGCATTAAGATATCTAATGTCAAAGAAAGAAGAAAAAGCTAGGCTTATGCTATGGGTTTTGTTATTTCAAGAACTTGATATCGAAATTAAGGATAAGAAGGGAGCAGAGAACGTTGTAGCTGATCATCTAAGCAGAACTGAAGGCAAGGAAGAAGAGACTGCAATTAACGAAGCACTAGCCTTTGAATGATTGTTTGACATTTCTCAACTCCTCTGGTATGCTGATATAGTCAATTTCTTAGTCACTCGTCGTCTACCTTTAGATCTTAGCAAAGGAAATAAATTGAAGATCATAAGTGATGCTAAGTATTATTTTTGGGATGATCCATATTTGTGGAGATATGGTTCTGACCAAGTTATAAGAAGATGCATCGTTGATAATAAGACTCAATCAGTTTTGAAGTTTTGCCACAACACTAATTGTGGAGGCCATTTTGGACACAAGAAGACCGCAAGAAAGATCTTGGATTGTGGTTTTTATTAGCCTACAATCTTTAAGGATTCTTATGAGTTTTGCAAGGATTGCCCACGATGTCAGAAAGTTGGAAGCATATAAAAAAGGAATCAAATGATTCAATCTCCTATACTTGTTGTTGAAGTTTTCATTGGCCTACAATCTTTAAGGATTCTTATGAGTTTTGCAAGACTTGCCCACGATGTCAGAAAGTTGGAAGCATATCAAAAAGGAATCAAATGATTCAATCTCCTATACTTGTTGTTGAAGTTTTCGATATATGGGGAATTGATTTCATGGGACCTTTTCCTCCATCAGATAAGAAGTATTACATTCTCTTAGCTGTGGACTATGTTTCTAAGTGGGTTGAAGCTGTAGCTGCTGAGAAAGATGATGCAAGAACAGTGGTCAAATTTATAAAGCATAACAATCTTTATAGGTTTGGGATTCCTAGAGCTCTCATCAGTGATCGTGGTACTCACTTTTGCAACAAGATCGTGCAAGCACTGTTTGAAAAATATGGAGTTAGTCATAGGATATCTACTTCATATCATCCTCAAACCAGTGGTCAAACTGAAATATCTAATCGCGAAGTGAAGCTAATTCTGGAGAAGACAGCCAATGTTCAAAGAAAAGATTGGAGTATGCGACTAGGAGATGCTTTATGGGCCTATCGCACAACTTACAAGACACCTCTTGGTATGTCCCCATACAGAATTGTGTTTGGTAAACCATGTCACTTATCCGTGGAAATAGAACACAAAGCATGGTGGGCAGTTAAGCAATGCAATCTCAACTTTGACAAAGTTGGAACTCAAAGGATGCTGCAATTACAAGAACTTGAAGAAATAAGGAATGAATCTTATGAGAATTCAAGGATTTACAAGGAAAAGACAAAAACTTTACATGACCAAAGGATATTAAGAAGATCGTTTTACGAAGGTCAAAAGGTTTTATTATTCTCAAGATCAATGGATATCTATAATCCGGCTAGAAATTTGCAGTTTAAAGTCAATGGACAAAGACTCAAGCCTTTCTTTGAGCCATTATCCAAAATAATGATTGAAGAAATTGAGTTGGAATAACCAATTTATCTTCCAACTTGAAATTGAAGAAAAGGGAAAGTCGAGCTAATGACTTTAAACAAGCGCTTGTTGGGAGGCAACCCAATAATTTTATTTCTAACTTAATTTTATTTTCTTTAGGTTTTATGAATTTTTCTCAATTAAATTGAAGAAAAGTCATCCAAGGAGTAAGAAGTGCAAAGCACCGATCTATAAACCATGCATGACCTATGCATGGCCGGCTATGCCTCGGTGACATTAAGTCATGGTCTGGACATGACTAGGCCACAGCCTGGTCATGACCAGGCCATGCCGCGCACAAAGCCAGGTCATGCCCAGACCATGTCGCGCCATGGCCGGGCCAGGCTAGGCCAACGCGCGGCACGCACCAGCCCTCACCAGGTTATGTTAGACCATGTCGGTACAACACTCGGACATGTTCGGACAGCACCGAGCCATGCCGAGACCAAGCCCGGGCAGCACCAGGCCACCCTCGCACCTTGACTGCGCCAAGGACGGGCCATGCCGAGGCCGAGCACGAGGAAACCAGGCCACAATGTGCAGCAAGGCCCCGCGCATTCCAACAGCCCGCGACATTCCTCTCTTGGCATCCTCAATTCCTTTTCCAAATAGGATTGTATTTCCTAATTAATTTGGAAGAAGAACAACCCTTTCCTAATAGGTAAGGGACTCCTAATCAAGGGTATGTTTCTTACTTTTTACTCTAATTAAAACCTCTTAGGAATAGGATTTGATCACTGTATAAAGGCACACCCCTCTCCTCTTTATTCATCAAATCGCATAGAGCAATATTTGGAGAAAAATTTTCGGCTAGAAGCAATTTTTGAGAAGCAAAATTTTGATAAGCCTTGGTTAAAGAGAGAAGTCGACTAGAGGCAATTTTTGGAGGACTAATTTCGATAAAGAAGTAAGTTCGACTAGAGCTAGAAGCAAGGTCGATAATCCCTCAAGTCAAGAAGAATTTTCGATACCCTCTTACCCCTCGGTGCTACCTAACTCAACCATGGATTTTGAAGTTCAATTCAAGAATTTTAGGAGACAATTTTATCAAGTTGGAGCTTCTCAATTTGGTGAGAAATTTCAAGGAAGCTTTATTCGTCAAGATTGCCATGAACTCTTGAGCATGATTGCGTCGCTACCTAAGGAAGAAATTGCTACCAAGCCTGGTTTCAAAGCTAGGATGATTCATCAATTTCTTTGGGACAAAGCTAACAAGTCACATGAAGTATTCATGAAATCAAAAGAATGAGTCATGAATGGCTATGGAATTCGATTCCATCATCCTCAAGGACCAAGAATTTTCAATGGAAGGATGAGACCTCAAGTTGCACCATGGAGCAAGCCCTTTCCTATGCTAAGGATTGATGGGTCTCGTGCTAAGCCCTATAGGCCATTTATAGACCTCCTATGCGATGTGCCCCTTTCCCTCAAAGGTTTCATCATCCTAATCATGCTTCTTCATCTAATCGACCACTAGCTACTGTTTTTACTTTGGAAGAGTTGAAGGATCGATCACCACCAATTGGACCTAAGGATACGTTGCAAGAAGCAGGTCAAGGTGAAAACAATCTTATGATTATTGCTTCTGCTTTTGAATCAAGTGATGCTTCTAATGATGAAAATAAGGAAGAGGAAGAGGAGGTTAATCAAGAGAAGGAAAATAAGGAAGAAATTCATTCTTTCCTTGTTCGATGCAAAGATATAAGTGATCAAATTACTAGCTTGAGAGAGGATTTTAATAGTATAATTGGGAATTTGGATGACCTCTTCAATTTATTGGAGAAGACTCTTCATAAACCAATTTAGATTTAGATTTAGCGTTTTAATTTTTTTTATGCATCTTAGGATTAGTTATCTAGTTTGTGCTTTAATTTAATTTTTTTATCTTATGTCTTTATTTTTCAAGTTTCATTAATAAACTATCTAGTTTTACTTTCCTATCACTTTAATTTTCTATTGTCTTTCTGTTTGAGTAATTTTCTTCATCCAAGCCGCCCAGGTATGTTTTCATGAACCTTAACTCTTTATTTTTGGTAAGCTAATTTTGCATGAATTGTTTTCTTGATTGCTTTTACATTGAGGGCAATGTGAATTTTAAGTGTGGGGGGGTGAATACTTGATAGGGTTATTGCTTGATAATTGAGTCATATGTTAGTCCTTGTTTGCATAAGAATTTAGGATAGGATTTGATTGTTTTATGGATTGATCTATTATTCCCTTGATTTTTGAAATTTTGATTTTTGAAGAAAATTTTTCGGAAAAATTTTGAGATTTTTTAAAATTCTTTTTGAATATTCATCTATATATTGAGTAATTGTTTTAATTATGACTGATGAATGCTTAGAATTTTACGAATGCTTTATTCATTGATTGATTTATAGCATGTTGTTTGATGTCTTAGAATTAGGTATAATTGAAGTTTGTGATATGATCTTATTCATTCATTGCTTCTATGATTATTTATTTCTAGAACTTGTGTTGAATCTTGATTGAAATTACAATCTGGAAAGCATGTTATGGATATGTCAAGAACAAGTGTGGGGGACTATCTATATAAAGGGTAGTTAAAAAATTGTTTTCATAAAAAAAGAGTGTTTTCATGACAAGAGGAGAAGAGGTATTTCTGTAAAAAAAAAAAATCTATTGTTGTCACTCTTTTCTTAAACAAAAGGAGTTAATAACCCTTGGAAAGAGGATAAGAGGCATGGAATTGCAGAAATATTGTCCCTCTGAAAAAATAAAAGAAGGAGTCATTCTAGAGTGTTAGTAGCCTCAAAATGAAAAAGGGAGTTAGTAACCCGTAAATCATGAACACTTCGAGGTTAGTAACCTCAATTTTATAAAAACAATTACCCTTGAAAATCTATTATAACCCACAATGACCCTTGATTTGTATTTATGACATTCCAATCTTTTGAGTAATGGAGAGAAAGAGGAAAACATGAGTCTATAGGAAGAGGTAGTTGTAGGATGTGAAGAATGATAAGTGATTAAAGCTTCTTTGATTATGGCTACTTAAGAATGATGATGCTTGTTATTTCTTGATATTTTGAATTGAGTATTGTTACTATTCTATGCTATTTTGATTTCAAGGTTAAATTGATTCTTGATATATGTATGAATTCAAATTGATATTTTAGAAAATTTTGGTTTTTTATTAACTTACACATTGATTTGCTAAGGGACTAGCAAAGTTCAAGTGTGGGGCAAAATATGATCGATGCAAAAACAACCCTATTTTTATGGCTCTTTTACTATGTTTTTGGATCTATTTATGCTTAAATATATGTTATTTTGATAATATTTGTGTTTTGAGTCTTTATGAGATGTGAAATTGAGAATTTGTTAATTTTCACTACTTTTGGAGCTATTTTGATGACTTTTTACACAGATATGAGCAAAGTAATTTTGAGTATAGATTTGGAGATTTGAAACTTGTGTTTGAAGACTTATTGAAGATAATTTGAAGATTTGAAGATCATTGAAGAATTATTTCAAGAAGCAAGAATTAAAGATTGGTGTTTTAATTGCGAAGGATTGATGACAAGCCATGAAGAAGCCCAGAAGCTTTGGATTTTTGGATATTTATATGGGATAATACTCAGCCCATATAAGCCCACAATTGGAGTTAAAATCCCAATTTGTGCCGCCTATATCCAACGAAATTTTCAATTCCCGCTTATTCCTGCATACTAGTCCTAATAGGATTAGGATTCAGCGCAGTCTCAGTAAAAAGACCATAACTTTCTACTCAGACCTCCGATTTAGACCCGTGAGTAGTCGTTGGAGAGCTAATTCTGAGATCTACAACTTTCATTTGTAGCCCAAAGCCATGATCTGCCGTTTTCTAGCCCGAAATTCCTGTCGAAGTCTCTGCACGATTCCAGAAAATTCCAGGATCCTAATTTCACTAGGATTTCGTCCTAGGAAGACTTTTAAGCCAACTTGGAGACCAAGTCAGCCCTTAAACCATCCTAGAGTCCTTTCCTAAGTGTAATTGGAGTCTTTAGGGTTATTTCCACTATAAATATCCACCTTAGGTCTAGGTTTTTTGATGTATGTAGAAATTTTATTTTATTTTGAAGAATTGTTGAAGATTGGAGGAGAAAGCCCATGGAGCCGCCACCCCCCTCTTCTTCCCATCCATAGATAAGTTTTTCTTCTTTTCTTTGGATGCTCACTCAATTCATGAGTGAGTAATCCTTTTTTTTTCTCCAATGTAGAATTTAATTGATCTCTTGACTTATATGATGGTTGATTTTGTGCTTATATATGGTAATTGTTAGGGTATTTCTTAAATCTATGTTTTAATTTTATGTTGCTTGTTTTGATTGATTAGGTCGACACTTTCATGATAAATTAAGTTGGCATTAGCTAGATTAGGTCTAGAATTAATACCTCTGATTTAATTGTTTGTAGCAATTGGTTGAGAGTTAGCCCTCCTTTAAAGAGAGATAAGAATCAACAACCGAGTAATTACTTGTTGTGCTTGTTTATAAATTACTAGTTCTTAATGCTTTGTTTCTTGGCAAATCTATGAGCTTTAACTATTATTAGACTTGTTAAGAAATAAAAGGGGTAATTTAGCCTTTAATCGGTAATCTTATCTAATTAAGGTAATTTAGGATTTAATTCCAACAAGCTATCCACTGTTTTCATAATTATTAGATATCAATGATCCATGTTATAGTTGTCAAGAGGGATATTAATTCTATGTTGGAGGGTTTTCTTAATTATATTTATTCACTGCTTTCTGATTAATTGTTTTCTTTAATTTTCTTGATTGCTTTCTTAGTTAATTTTAATTGTTAGTTTAATTAGATTTAATTTTACTTTCAAAATTCTTTTTATTTTTTTGTTCTTTTGAAAAAGGAATAATTATCTATCTCTCTGTGGGATTGACCCCTACTTGCCCTAGCTATTTTTAGTTAGTAATTGTTGGAATTATTATTTTTATGATTTGCTGACGACCGATCAGGGTCGAATCCAAAGAGAGATAGGATTATCTTCTTTTTCTAATCAATTAGCTTAAAAATAATCAAACAAATAAAGAGAGTTTTGGAAGTAAAAATTGAAAACACTAAATTAAATCAAAGCAATCAAAAACAATTAAGTAAGAAAGCAGTAGAAAAAATTAAAGAAACAATTATAATAAAATTCCCTCCAAAATAGAATTAATATCACTCTTGACAAAAATAACATGGATCATTGATATCTAAAAGTTATGAAAACAATAGATAGCTTGTTTGGAATTAAATCCTAAATTACCAAATTATATAAAATTACTTTGGTTTAGCTTAAATTATCCCCTTTATTCTTAGCAATTAATTACCTGGATCCAGCTTAAAAGTTGTTAAGAACAAAGCATTAAGAACAAGTAATTTATGAACAAGCACAAAAAACAATGAATTATTTGTTAACGTCAATCTATCAAAACAAGCAACATAGAATTGGTCCTTCTAGATTCAATTTAGCTAATGTAAACTTAATTTATCAAGAAAGTGTCGACTCCAATCTATCAAAACAAGCAACATAGAATTCAAACAGAGATTTAAGAAATACCCAAAACAATTTTCATATAGAAGTGCAAAATCTCACCATGATATAAGTCAAGAGATCAATTAAATTCTACATTGGAGAAAAGAAAAGGATTACTCACTCATGAATTGAGTGAACACCCAAAGAAAAATAGAAAAACTTATCTATGGATGAAGAGAGGGAAGAGGCCGGCGGCTCTAAGCTATCCTCCAAGTCTCCAAACAATTCAATAATTCTAGAATACAATACTCTCTCAAAACCTAGACCTAAGGTGGTTATTTATAATAGAAAATAACCCTCAAGACTCCAATCATAATTATAATAGGAATCTAGGACGGTTTTGACTCTAACTTGGTCTCCAAGTTGGCTTAAAAGTCTTCCTTGCGCTTTAAATTGAGTAAAAATCGGATCCTGGATCATTCTAGAAATGAATAGCAACTTCAACATCAATTTCGGGGCTAAAGATGGCAGAATTGGGCTTTGGGCTTCAAAGCAAAGTTATAGATATCAGAGTCCTCTTTCCAACGCATATTCACTCGATTCATTTGGAGGTTTGGATCAAAAGTTATGGTTTTTTCCAAGACTACGCAGAATCCTAATCCAATTAGGAAAGGGTTGTGGGAATTGGATATTTTATAGGGTTTGTGCCGCACAAATTGGGATTTTGACTCCAATTGTGGGCTCATATGGGCTGAATATCATCCCATATAAAATATTCATGAATCCATGTCTTCAAGGCTTCTTCATAGCTTGTCTTGATTCCTTTGCGATTTAAGCTCAATCCTTAATTCTTGCTCCTTGGAATAATTCTTCAATGATCTCCATATCTTCAAATTATCTCCAATTGATCTTCAATCTCGAACTTCGAATCTCCAAATCTTCACTCAAAAATACTTTTCTCATATATGTGTTAAAAGTCATCAAAATAACTCCAAAAATAGTGAAAATTAGTAAGTTTCCACTTTTCATCACTTAAAGACTCAAAAACATAAATACTAACAAAATAAGGTATATTAAAGTATAAATTCTACCAAAAACATAAGAAAATAGCTATAAAAATAGGGTTATTTTTTGCTCGATTAGGAGCTCTAAGGAGTTGTTTGAATGAAAGGGAGGTGATGTTTGAAAGAACTAGCAAGGTAGCCAAAACCGATTAAAAAAATGGCTTTGTGAAAATTTTACTAATAGTCCTCCATGAGTGCTTTAAATGTGAAATTACCCTCAAACATTTAACTTCTATTCAATTTAGTCCTCCTCCACAAGTCTCTTACCCGCTTTCTTTTCAATTTACTCATAAACTTATGCCAAAACAAATTAGTTAAAAACAAAGGTTATATCAAAAACAGAGTTGTCTGCATATTGGCTATGATTTCTTCCTTTGCTTATGAGTGTGCAAAGTTGGTTGCAAAAGATTTCTTAGTATATATAGGCCCCAAAAGAGGGCAAAATATAATGGACTTGGACATTAATTAGCTGTTTAAATGATTATTTATCTTCGGCCAAATATCCAATTTGGACCTAAACGTTTGTCAACTTGCTCAACTTGGAATTGAATTCCACGTGTTGTTAGCACGCGTTAGTGAAAGAAAATACACGTCCATCTGGAATTTTTCGCCATCAATTTAAGTCTAAACCTTTCAAAAGTTGCTCAATTTGAAGCTAAACCTTTCAAAAGGGACCAATTTGAGCCATTTGACAATAACTTTGGGCTTTCAATGCTTAAGGCTCTCTTTTCTTCCACTAACCATTCTTCTCCCCCCCCCCCTCCTCTCTTTTCTTTCAAAATTGATTTTCAATAAATCAATCAATAAATCAATCAATAAGCAACAATTAGAGCAAAATCCATAGGAACTTGTGGTCGGATTTTTTTTCCTTATTCACTGTAGGTCAATCAATTCTAGATTTGGGAAAGATTATTCTAAATTGAAATTTTTGTTCTCAATTTGTTTGATTAATTTTTTGATAGCTCTCCCACCTCTATGCTTTACCAAATGGAATCAGTGCATTTCTGGCGACCCATTCGAGATCTTTGGGTAATTCCCAGATCAGATCAGATGAGATACCGTAATACCCTCCTTCAGTCCTTCTCCCTTTTTTATAGAGTTTAATTTGACTGAACAATGTTATATGAGATGCCGTCATGTCGTGCTAGAAGATATAGAAATAGAATGTGAAGAAATGGGAGGTAACTCCAAATGAAGATTAATTTCGGCTAGCCATTATTTCCATAGTTTGAAAATCGATTTTGGTAAAAAAAAATGAAAGAAAAATAAAGAAAAAGAATTGGAATTTTAGCGGGGACTGCTGTTGGGTTGTGATATTATAACGTAAGAAAAGGGAAAATAAATATTGATCTATTTGTTAAACTTAACGGTAAAACTTGTCAAACCTTGACAAAGTTAGAAGAATATGTGAGGTTGGACACGTGTCAAGTAAATAGACCCGCTTGTGGAGTCTTTCTTTTACACTGTCAGTGTATGGTATAATAATGAAACAAATTTTCAGTTGCATATATTTTTAATCAACGAGCACATAATGTATAAGTCCACGCTATACAAATTTCATTCATTTTCCCCAATAACAAGACATTTTACATCATAGTCTACTATCTATATACCAAGATATATAGCCTATGGCTCAACGACAGGCAAGGGTTCATCATTGTAAAGAAGAAATTCCATTAAAGAATTAGTTGATCCTCCAGGAAGTGTTTCAACTGCTGATGCATCTCTTGTTTTTCTTCTAAAACAGTTGCATTCGCATAGAGATATTTTAATAACGAGCACACTACTCCATCCCAATCTTCCCAATATAAAAGATAGGTGCTGAAAGGTTTCAGGCGAGTGTGAAAACAATGAGGAACTGTTTCAGACATCATGTTTTGGCCCTGCTCATGAAGCTCTCTTCCCTAAAAGACAAGAAAAAAAGTTATTCAATAGAAAAATTCACATAATATGTATAAATTTTCATTTGATTCAGAAAATGAGAATGAAGCAAGAATAAATTATAATTAGATTTAGAAATTTTAGCCCTCATAAACGTACCATTAGAAGTTCAAGACTTTCAAGGTTTGGTGATTTTCTAATAACATACGCCAATACATCACAGGAAAAATAACCACCCCACCCCACCCAACCACACAATTTAGTCATATTTTGAAATGTAGGTAGACGATGTTCTTTCCTACAAGGAGAGGTTGCAATTGCACAAAGAAAATGATCAAAACGAACTATATTTAATGCAAATTGGATGTAAAAATATTGGTAATTTCCAACAAAAAAGCTAAATTACCAGGAGGGTATTTTAAGAATCATCAGCTCAAGGGATTTAACATTGTGAAGTCTGGAAAATAGTTTCACTATGTAGAGACTAATCACCTCTGGGTCATCATCCCAATTGGTGATATGTATAGATGCAGCATTCAAAGATGGCAGGTGAGTGGGCAGAATTTCAATGGCCAAATTACTGCTCACCGTAGGAGTCTCAAGATTCACTGCAGAAATCATGATCTTGCAATTGAGGAAAATTTCATTGCTCTTGTCATCAAAAGAAAATGAGTTTAAAGTTGGAATCTCAATGGTGATTTCACTTATATTCTTCCAATCACAATATACAGTCAAGTGTTGAAGGAGTAGAAAACTAGAAAATAATTGTTGGGCAGATTGATCATCTTGAAACATAGCATGTTCAAGAACAAAATGCGTGAGGCCTAAGAAGCATATGAAGCTTGGAACCTTCAAAGTATAATGCATTTTCAATTCAAAAATTCTTAGTGATTTAGAACTGAAAAGGCTATTAGGCAACGCATACTCCCACTCCTCCTCATCATCACCCAAGTAAAGAGTCAGCTTTCGAACATTATGCTTTACTGCCGCAGAAACCCATGAATGAAGATGGGATACATTTACATGCTTTTTTTGAACAACAGCACCATTTTGGTGGCTTCCTAGCGCGAATTTGCAAAAAATTAATGTAGAGGTTATATCTTCTTCTATAGAATACATTAGGATTTAGGTTACATATAAAATAAATGGTTCATATATATATCCACAACTAAGTAAATCATTGGTAAACAATCTTCCAACTACCGTACTTGTATTTGTTAAAAAATCGGGACATCTTTCACTAAAAACAACATCGTTGCATGGTGGCACCACACAGCAGATTACAAACTTTAAGCAGTTGAAGATCATTTGGATTCAACCTTTGAGTTGCACGATAGGTGATAGCTACCAGAAAAGCTATCAAGGAGAAAGAGATGAGAAAATGAAGAAAGGGATGAGAAACAGAGAGACTTAGGTGAGATAGCAGAATTGTTCTTTCTTGATTTTCATTGTGGCAAATGCCTTGGTACATAAAACGTGGCCTCACACGAAATTCCCTCGAATCGTGCGCCAATCATGCGTGGAACAACTGCAATTAACTTCTTGTACTGGATACAAACAAAAGGAAATAATAAACTATGACAGCTAAGGAATTATAATTTGTTGTTGCTTCATTTGGGAACATAGTCTTTCAACCACACAGACTTTTGGACTTTTCTTTTGGCTCGTGGGCTAGTGACCTTCATCTGGCTCGTATCAATAGGCGTCTGAAAAACCATATCCAAGAATTACTAGAATACATCAGGGTTTAAAAGGCCTGGGATAGAGCTACTTTAGATGCTTACTTAACACAAGTTTGAAATCCACTAAGCATGCCTTTCGAAGGAAGAGCGCTCTTTCAATCGAACTAAATAAGCTAGGCTCTGATTGTAGAATCTGATCATGGCCTTCGGGCCTTGGCTCCTCCATAGGAGAGTAAGAAAAAGATAAGTTGGGCATGGACAGCCATAGGTACTACCATCTTTTCGACAGTATGGAGGATGTTGTAGCTTCTTTTGTTGAAAGGAAATATAGAATGTGCACAAGAATTTCTTCAGGCAACTCATTGAATCCATCTTGTCCTACATTAAGTTTTGGGGTCTTTATCTTACTGGTACTCATGTTGCCCTGACATGGAACATCCAACACACTTAGAATCGTGTCGCAACGTGCGGATTCGGGGTTGGAATGCTATCGCCAACGACTTAAGAAACTTTAATTATGAGAGTCGCCACTAATCTTTTTTAACCTAGCTGTGATTAGCCACCTATCCAAATAGTAAGCCTAATGTTAACCCGATGCTTGGGAAAGGTAACACTAAAACTAATATGGTCTTCTAACCAGAGTTTAAGGTTCGGGAATCGGGTATACGTCGGGAAGGATTAGCACCCCCACAATGTGTAGACACCCATTTTTATCCTGTATCCTTTAATTTAAATCAATTTGTTTCTTATTTGGCATTAGGGTCATCCAGGGGCATTTTGGTCATTTGCACATTCAGGGGCGTTTTGGTCATTTTAAGTTCACTTTTAATTTAGATTAGCTAATTCATCTCTTAATTATCGAGATTGCATCTGAAAAACCCAAAAAATCTTAGTATGCACTTTTGGCACTTTTACATATTTCATGTCTTAGCTTCATTTAGTAATTTAGCATTATTGCATGTTAATCATGTAACTTGATCGAGCCAAAAAAGACCATATTTTTATGATCATTTTCTATGCTTTTTACTATTTTTATGTGTGATTTAACCTTATTTTATAAGTATTAGTGTTTTTAGGTCTTGCAGACAAGAAAAGTAGAAACTTGTTGTTTTTCACTCTTTTTGAAGCTATTTTGATGACTTTTCACACAAATATGGACTTAGCAATTTGGTGTGAAGATTTGGAGATTCGAAGTTCGTAATTGAAGATTTATTGAAGATAATTTGAAAATTTGAAGACTACTAAAGAATTATCTCAAGAGGCAAGAATTGAGGATTGAGCTTAAATCGCGAAGGATTGAAGACAAGCCATGAAGAAGCCCAGAAGCTAAGAAATTTTGGATATATTATATGGGATAATACTCAGCCCATAAAAACCCACAATTGGAATTAAAAACCTAATTTGTGCCTCCTATATCCAAGGAAATATCCAATTCCCGTATATTCCCGCTTCTAGTCCTAACAGGATTAGGATTCAGTGCAGTCTCAGTAAAAAGGCCATAACTTTCTGCTCAGACCTCCGCTTCTGGAACATGAAGAACAAGATTTCTTGGGAATCAACAAACTTCTTGAATATGGATGCTTTGAAGAGATCAAACACGAGGAATGGATATCTATGGATCAATTCTTTCTTGAGGACAAGAAAATTTGCCAAGACAAGGACACTTTCCAAAGGCACGAAGGGAGTAATGCCAATCAAGAATGCCGAAAGCACCCATTGCATCAACCAATCACGGCAACAAAGATGGCATTGTCATTCCTAGCTATTCATGGAGTCGCCCTCAACAAAATTGGTGATTTCTTTCCTTATCTCTTCTTCTCACCTTATATTTTTGTGCTCATATTCTTCCAATCTCATCATATTTGCTTTATGCTTTGAAGTGGTATGATCCACCCTAACAAAGGGAGATGAAGGAAGGTCTAGCCAAAGACATTAAAGAAAGGCGCTGCTTGGGAGGCAACCCAAAAATTTACTAAAATGTTAATTTTCTTTTAGTTTTGTTTTTGTTTTTGTTTTCTTTTTAGGATTTCAAATTAGGGAAACAAGTCGAACAATTGGAGCTTTTTGAACATTTGCAAAGGAAACCGAATGAAAGCCCAAAGGAGAGGAGCAAAGGATGGAAGCCAACGCACCAAAGGGGATAGCAAAGGCCATGATCGAGCCAACCTAGCTAGCTCGGCCGGCTAATGCCCGGCTATGGCCCGGCCACTGCCGCACTAGCTCGCGCAAACACCGAGCCGGCACCGGCCACCACGCCATGCCACCTCTAGCCTGTGCCATAATAGAGAAGCTTTCTTAAACTCATCTCCATTTACTTTTTCTTTGCATTGTTTTGCTTTGATTGTTTGCCTATTCCTTTATTTGAATTAGTTGTTTGTATTTCTTTTCTATGTTTTCTATGCTTTGATTTGGATCTTAATAGTGACTCATATGCTATGATTGCCATGATTAATGCTTTGAATTGCTTGAATTACTTGATTGGATGCATACTTTCTTTGTGAGTCAAGTATTTCATTAGCACATCTATTTAGTCATCACACTTATGAGGGACACAACACACACATGTGCATTCACATTGAGGACAATGTGTCTTTTAAGTGTGGGGGGGAGAGTCTAATGGAGAGTCTACATGCATATAAATCCATGAAGTTTTTCGAAAATTTTGCACAATTTTGAATTTTTGATGCATATACTGAGTGATTGATTTGATTATGAATGATAATGCTTAGAATTTTTAAGAATGCTTTATTTGATCGATTGATTCTAGCATGATATCTTATTTCTTAGAATTAGGTATAATTAGAGTTTGTGATAAAAGCTTATTGTTTATTGCTTCTATGATTATCTATTTCTAGAATTTGTGTTTAATTTTTATTGAAATTACAATTATGAAAGTATGTTATGGATATGTCAAGAACAAGTGTGGGGGACTACTTATATAAAAGGGTAGTTAAAAATTGTTTTCATAAAAAGAAGTGTTTTCATGCAAGAGGAGAAGAGGTATTTCTGCTTTAAAAAAAAAACCAATCCATTGTTGTCACTTTTTTCTTTAACAAAAGGAGTTGATAACCCTTGGAAAGTGGATAAGAGACATGGAATTGCGGAAATATTGTCCCTCTGAAAAAATAAAAAAGGAGTCCTTCTAGAGTGCTAGTAGCCTCAAAAATGGGAATTAGTAACCCCAAATCATGAACACTTCGAGGTTAGTAATCTCAATTTTCTAAAAACTAATTACCCTTTGAAAATCTATTATAACCCACGAAAACCCTTGATTTGTACATGATATGCATTCCTTTGAGTAATGGAGATAAAGATGAAGACATAAGCTTATGGAAAGAAATAGTTATAGGATGTGATGAATGGGAAATGATTAGAACTACTTTAATTATGGTTACTTAAGAATAAAGATGCTTGCTATTTCTTGATCTCTTGAATTAAGTGCTCTTATTATTCTGTCATTTTCATTTCATGATTGCATTAATCCTTGATATGTGTATGTATAAAAAATTTATTTTTGAAAAGAATGGATTTAAACATAGATTTGTACAAAATTTGTTCTGTTTTTCATACTAACCCATGAGTCTATCGAGTCTAGTTTTATACATGTTTGTGGGTATCATCCTAGTTAAGTAAACCCTCAGGAGACTATAACTCCTCCAGTGTAGACATACATTGGTTTAAAGGCTTGTGTCACGTGCTAAGTGCCGCCGTTCACCTACGAAAGTGGAATCTTTATTTGCATTAGTCTTTGTTTTTGTTTTCTTAGTTTTTATGCATTAGTTTGCTACGGACTAGCAAAGATTTAGTGTGAGGGAAATTATGATCGAGCCAAAAGACCCTATTTTTATGATCATTTTCCTATGCTTTTTACTATTTTTATGTGTGATTTAACCATATTTTATAACTATTCGTGTTTTTAGGTCTTGCAGACAAGAAAGGTAGAAACTTGTTGTTTTTCACTCTTTTTGGATCTATTTTGATGACTTTTCACACAAATATGGACTTAGCAATTTGGAGTGAAGATTTGGAGATTCGAAGTTCGTGATTGAAGATAATTTGAAGATTTGAAGACTATTGAAGAATTATCTAAAGAGGCAAGAATTGAGGATTGAGTTTAAATCGCGAAGGATTGAAGACAAGCCATGAAGAAGCCCGGAAGCTAAGAAATTTTGGATATATTATATGGGATGATAGCCAGCCCATATAAATCCACAATTGGAATTAAAACCTAATTTGTGCCTCCTATATCCAAGGAAATATCCAATTCCCGTATATTCCCGCTTCTAGTCCTAACAGGATTAGGATATAGTGCAGTCTCGGTAAAAAGGCCATAACTTTCTGCTCAGACCTCTGTTTTAGGCCCGTGAGTAGGAGTTGGAAAGCTAATTCCGAGATCTACAACTTTCCTTTGAAGTCCAAGACCCAGTTCTGCCATCTTCAAGCCCAAAAATACCGTCGAAGTCCTTGCACGAATCCATAATTTTTCAGGATCCTATTTTGACTAGGATTTTGGTTCTACGAAGACTTTTAATCCAACTTGGAGACCAAGTCAGCCCTTAAAACGTCCTAGACACCTATCCTACTTAGAATTGGAGTTTCTAGGGTTATTTCCAATATAAATAGCCATCCTATGTAACACAAATCACACACACAATATCTAGATAATTTTTTTTCTTCTATTTTTTCTAGTTCTAGTTTTTCTTCTAGTTTTAGGGCTAGGGTGCCGCACCCCTCTTTGCATAGAGATGGGCGGCAACCCTAGGATATTCAAGAGGAGGATTTCCCCTTGAAGTCCTGTAAGTCTTCTTCTTTTCTTTGGATGATCACTCAATTCATAAGTGAGTAATCCTTTTCTTTTCTCCAGTGTAGAATTTAATTGATCTCCTGACTTATATCATGGTGAGGTTTTGTGCTTATATATGAAAATTGTTAGAGTATTCCTTTGATCTCTGTTTTAATTCTATGTTGCTTGTTTTGATGGATTGGGTCGACACTATCTTGATAAATTGAGTTAACATTGGCTAGATTAAGTCGAGGATTAACGTTCAGGCTTAGTTATTTGTAGCAATTGGTTGAGAATTAACACCTCCTTCCAAGGGAAATAAGGAACGATGAGTGAGAAATTGCTTTTTGCGGTTGTATAAATTACTAGTTCTTAATGCTTTGTTTCTTTATGAATCTTTAAGCCTTAACCGGTAATTGATTTGTTAGGAAATAAAAGGGGTAATTTAAGGTTTAACCGGTAATCTTATCTAATTAAGATAATTTAGGATTTAATTCCAACAAGCTATTCTTTGTTTTCATAATTTTTAGATATCAATGATCCATTTTATAATTGTCAAGAGGGATATTAATTCTATGTTGGAGGGTTTTCTTAATTGTTTTTCTTAGTTTATTCACTACTTTCTTATTAATTGTTTTCTTTAATTTTCCTGATTGCTTTCTTAGTTAATTTTAATTGTTAGTTTGATTAGATTTAATTTCACTATAAAAATTCTCTTTATTTTATTTGACTGCTTTAAGAAAAAGAATAATTACCTATTTCTCTGTGGGATCGACCCCTACTTGCCCTAGCTATTCTTAGTTAGTAATTGTTGGGATTATTATTTTTATGATTGCTGACGTCCGATCATAGCTTAAGCTCTATTTAATTCATTTGTTAATTAACCCTCAATTTAGCAATTAGTTAGACATTCCATAAGTAGGAGTTGCATGATTTTGGTAATAGCATTGGCGGGAAGAAAAAGCACAAAACAAACGAAATTGCACTTTGATTTTGGTTAGTATAGCGTTTTCTTACTTTGCATATTAAGTTTAGTCCATTTAGATTAATACCATAGTTAAAAAGCATATTAGAATTCGAGATAATATAGCATAACACTTTGCATTACATATTTCCTTAGTTACATGCATATTATTAACATTTAAGCATTTGCATATGCTTTTGCTACATTGGAAAATGGAAATACAAGGCATTTGATTTACAAATTGGCATTTGATTTGCAAATTGGTGCTCTTTTTCTTCTTCAATATTGTTGTTACACCACCCAAAGCAGATTACATAAGCTTTTCCTAAAATAAAGCAAGAAAGTACAAGTTAGAAGCAAAGCAAAACAGCCCAAGCAAATCGCCAACAACGCAGTCCCGGAAAAAGAGAAATTCGATTATCTTAGAGAGCTTAAACGGAAAAACTTTGTGAACAGAAGTCGTAAAGGACTCTCAGGGCTTCAGTTTGAGCACAAGAATGGTATGATTCAGATTTAGGATGAATGAGATATGGGCCCTGCAGTCCAGGCCTCCAAAATTGCAGAAATCGCAACTTGTGGAGATTGCAAAATTGGCACCCAGGATGACTTCATTTGACAAAATGATCTGCATGGAACTTGAAGAGCACTCTCCAAGCTTTCTCTAGCCTACAAGAACATACCATTTGGAGCTGAATTGAGCAAGTTAGGAATTTCTAGGGGTGCAAATGAACAGGGTGTTCGGCGAACAGCTCATGTTCATACTCGTTAAGAACTCGTTTATGTTCGTTTGATAAGATAAACGAACGAACACGAACACAATTTTAGTATTTGTTTAATAAACGAGTCGATCTCGAACAAGGGGTGTTCGGTTCGTTTATGTTCACGAACAAGCTCGATTAGTGTTCGTTTAGTGTTTGTTTAATAGATCGTTTATAGCTCGTTTATGTTCGTTTATAGTATATATTATATATAGAATAATTATATTTTTATTTATATAAATATGAAAATATGTATATAAAAACATTTTATTCTAAATAATAGGAGTATATTTTATTCCAAATAATAAATATGTATATAAATATTTTTTGCTAATTACAATTTGTTCGTGAACAAACTCAATTAATGTTCATGAACACGTTCGTGAAGTGTTCACGAACAAGTCCATTTAAACGAGCCGAACACAAACGAACATGAACACAGTATTAATAAACGAACACGAGCTCGAACACCCTTTCCAAATTTTAAACGAACACGAGCCGAACTCGAACAAGCTAAATGTTCACGAACACGACTTCTTCATGTTAAAGCTCGTTCGAGTTCGGCTCGTTTGCACCCCTAGGAATTTCTGAAGGTCAGGGCACAAGATGGCTCACAACCAGCAAACGGTTTTTTTTTTTTTTAAATTAAGCCTCACTTCATACCAGCAAGCATTGCAAAAAAAATAGACATCAGACACATATAAATTCACACAGAACTCATCATATAAAATTCAAAAAAGAGAACATGCATCTTTGTATTAAAGCAGTTCATTTTCATTATGTAGACAACATATTCATCGCCCAAAACCACTTGGCATTTAGCATGCATTCATCATACAGGGAATAAAATAGGGTACATACCAGTTGCCAAAAGAAACGAATACAGGGTTTGCCAACAAGGAAAATGCCAGCTCATTCGTCCCTTACCAGTTGGTGATAGCCATTACAAAATAACAGGCAAGATAAGTACGGTCGCTTATAAACTCCAAAAGATAATTCAAAGAAAGAAGCAACCAAGCAGAGCTTACCTCATAGACTTTGGATTCTAAAAATGACTCTTCCTCGTCACATGCCAAAAAGGAAGAAACCAGCAAAAATCCCTGAAAAGAAGGAATGACTCACTATTACAGCTCAACCATAAGGCTCATTCTTATACAAAATTCTCACACACACCAGATGAGGCCAAAAAAGGGGGAAAATAAGCAAAAAATTCTAGAGCCATTTGATAAAGGTGAAGAAAGGGGATGAGACCTGAAGTTTTAGGGTATTGAGAACCCTTTAGATACCGCATTTTCTCCTTCCCCTGGTACGGATGAATACAAAAAGATCTAGAGAGAGAAATAAAGGAAAACTGGTTTTTTTTTAGGAAACAAAAAGAAGAACAATAGAGAAATACGATTGGTACCTCAGAAAAGAGCAAAGAATTCTTGCTCAAGGAGGATCATCGTTCTCTGTTCTTGGATTTGAAGCAAAAATTGAATCTCTTTTTTTTTTCAAATTAAGAGAGGGTTTTCAAGTTTTAAGGGATGGGGAGTTTGAATCTGTGGTTATTTTAGCAAATGGAGATTGTTTCTGGCGAGATTTGGTGAGAGTTTGAGGCAGGAAGAGAACGAGTTAAGTAACTCGTGGAAGAAGAAGAAGAAACAAGGCAGAAGAGAAGAAAGAAAGGGCTCGCTGAAGAAGAAGGTAATTTGGAAGAAAATGACGTCGTTTATTAGCCTTCCTTTCGATTCTTTCAATTAAATCCTTTAGTTTGGTTTATTCATGCGATTTGATGCCTTTGCTCGCTATTTGAGTCAATTTAGGGTCTGTTTTGGTGATTTATATCCATAAATGATTTAGATTTAATCAATCCATGCATATTTATGTTGATTAGTCTTAAAGATGTTAATTTGGTATTTAAGGTGGTGATTTTATTTAAAGCTTAGATTTTTAGTTCCAAGTACTTGTCTTTTGCTAATAAAATATGATGGATTGGATTTATGCTTGGCATATATGCTTTAATGGCTTATTTTTATGAAGATTTTAGGTTCCAGAGGTTTGAGTTACTAATCTCATGTTAAAGTTGTGATTTTTAGTGGTTATAGCATGATTAGAATGTGATTTTGAACTTTGTTTTTTTTTATTATTATGTTGATTTTGCTTCGTTTGCTTATGGTTCATGTTATGAATAGTTGTGTTGAATTAATTGTTACATGTTTGTGATGTTATATGGTTATTTTGATTTCAATGTGCTAATTTAATGATTAATGTGATGATATTGTTTACAGTTTTGATTTTTAGTCTAAAGTAGTTGTTTTCTTTGCTAATAAAGTATGGAAAGAGGGATTTATGCTAAAAAGCAAGTCTCTTAGTGAAAAGTGAGTTTTTATTCAATTGGATTTATGTTCATGGAAAATTGATTTTGAAATTAGGTGTTTTGCTTAAAATGTAGATGTTTGAGTTGGAAGTGATTTGAATTGATTTCATAATTTCAAATTGAGTTAATTTGGATTTGGAAAATTGAGATCTTGGCTTAAAGCTATGATTTTTTCCTTAAATTAAAGATGACTTGAGGATGATATGTTGAGCCACTTTGGGTCATCTTTTAATTTTTGGAAAAGCAAAACTTGGAGTTAAAGATCCAATTTTTGAAATTGAAAATAATTTGAAAGAAATTGATGAATCCTTTTAATTGCTTCCAATTTGAAAATTTAGAGTTTGAGTTTAAAAATTTGATTTCTTAAACTAGGTCTAATGTGGTACATATATATTCGATGATTTATATCCCCATTTGTTTAAACTCAAACTTAGTTTGCTTTGGTCCTCAATTTCGGATTTACTTCTCTTGATTAATGAATTTTAGTCCTTTTTTGCAATTTAGTCCTTGATTTTTGGATTCATTTTTTATTGATACATTTTAGTCTGTAATTTCCATATTTGGGTTGATTTGTGTTTTGTTTGCTTCCTGAACTTCACTGATCGTTTTCCTTAAGTGTGCAGAAAAGTCCCCAGCCTGTCCAAGTTGGCCCTTAAGTTTTTATTTCCTTCCATTTAAGTGATTTGTTGTCTAAGTTAATTGGCCCAATTAGGCCATGGTTTGTAATAATTTAGTAATTTAGAGTAGAAATAAAGTAAAACCTAATTGCATGCATATCATATTTACTTGCCATTAATTATATCTGTTTGAATATCATGCCACCTGTTAAAATCAGTTGATAATCGTAATCCTTCTGAAGAAAGGGCATTCAGTGAGTGGTCGAGTTTTCGGGGCCACTGAATGTCTCTGAGGATGAGACGGTTCTTCTCGGGATGCGTCGGGGCTCTGAGCATATATCCTGGAAAGTGCTTTCAATAGCCCGAGTTACGTGAGTCAACTTTAAAATCGGACCTTGCATTCATCATTTGCATACATGCATTAATTGATAGTTAGAAAAAGATCAAAATCAAAAAAAGGAAAAATTAGAAAATTAAAAGAGGCAATAAAAAGTGTTTTCAAAAAGATTTTTTCTCAAATCATGTTCTCTTATTCAATTTTCAAAATTAATAAATGGGTAATTCAAGAGTTTTCAAGGTAAGCATTTTCAAAAAAAAGAATGTTTTTAATTGAGTAATTCCAAAAGAAAATTTTGGAAAATAAAAGTTTAGGTAATTCCAATAGTAGATTTTGGAAAAATAAAAGTTTAAGATATCCCAAAAGAAGATTTTGGAAATTAGTAAAATTGATTAAGCTTTTTTTCAAAAATCAAAATTTGGTAAAAAGATTTTGTCACAGCATTTTCAAAATTTCTTCCCGGTGCGGAAGATTCAACAAGAGAACAAACAATGAAAGAGAATCGAGATAGAATTGATCGACGATGTTCGGTCATATTCTTCGAATTCTCTGCATTCGTTTTAAAAATGCTTTTATTTTCTTTCATAACCCTTTTCAATTTAAAAGCAACCATATTTTTCTTTTGGACCCACTAGATTTAGTTAGACTAGAGGTACCGTCCTTTGACAGGCGACTCATGGGTGCTAATCCTTCCCCGGGCGTAATCGACTCCCGAACCTAGGTTTAGGTTGCGAGACCGGACCTTAGGTTTAGTGGGTCCATTGCCAAGCTTTAGTCTTACTTAGCTTAGGTGGCCTTTAGGTGACTAACCACACAAAAAAGATTAGTGGTGACTCCTCCTTTTCAACGTCGTTTCGGCAGGGTTCACTGGACCCGAACGTTTCGACACAATGCCCGTCAGAAGGCGGCACTGACCAGTCTAAAACTAATGGTGAATTTCTATTATTGGTTGTCTCTATTCTTAAATATTTTTATGCCATTAAGAAATTTTATTAATCCTTGGAATTAGTGAATAAACAAGCAAAAATGGGTTTTGGATTTTGAAATAGAAATGTTGGGAGTTGAAAGCAATGATTGAACCCCTCGATCAGTCTTTCTTTCTCGTTTATTATTTGTTCTCATTTTGGGTTTCTCATGAGAGGATTTTCTTAAAAACTTACCTTTAAAACCACTCTATTCAAAAAATGTTGTTTGAACGCCTTGAAAACCTGACGGGAACTTTCCCACTTTGAAAGGAACTAAATTGAACACTTTTGAAAACTTGATGGGAACTTTCCCACTTTGAGAAGACCTAAATTGAACACTTTGAAAACTTGATGGGAACTTTCCCACATTGAAAAGACCTAAATCAAATACTTTGAAAACTTGATGGGAACTTTCCCACTTTGAAAACTTTGAAGGAAATTCTTTTTGATTTTTGAATCTTGAATTAATTTTTTTTTGAAAACCTTTTTATTTTTTAATTTTCAAATGCTCAATTATTTCTCCCTTTTTTTGAATTTTTATCTTTGAAAACTAAAAGAGAACAATTCTCAAGCACAAACTCTTTTTAATTTTGAAGAAAATGGCTTTATTCTATTTCATTTTCAATTTCATTTTTTTTGAATTTTCCTTAATAATTTAATTGAGAATTACTAATTCTGAACCCTAGATGCATGAATGCAGTGATGCGTGTTTTCCGGTTAAATGCAGATTTTTACCGAATAATTATACGAGGAATACCTTCTGGGCGCCACTCATACTGGCTAAGACCCCCATTCGGATATTCCAAGCCTTGGAATGATGAATTAAGACCGACAAAAATTGTCCAAGTCCTAATTAGTCATTCCAATAACAGATCGAGTTTTTTTTTTATTATTATTCTCAAATGTCATGGCATAATCAACAATATAAGGAAACATAAGTATAAAATTTAAACATGAATGCATATAAAGCTAATCTTAATTTCTAAGTTCAATGTTATTCCATTTTAAAGAAATAAGCCTATATTATATTGAAATTAGGGTTTAAATAAAACCTTAAGCCCAAATTTCCTCAAAATCCACATATTAATAGAAAAATCAAACCCAAGTAAATAAAACAATCAAAGCCCAAATTTATAACTAAAAGCTAAAGCCCAAATCTTATCATAACACTAAAGCCCAATCCCACCAAAAACTAAGGCCCAACCAAAAAATAAAACCATCGTGAAAAGGCAAAAGCCCAAAACTAGATTAAATCCCAAACATAGAAATTAAGGCCCAAATATGAATAACATACCCAAAATCCAAATTCTAATTTACTAACTTCTAAAATGCATTTTTCAATTTCCCAAACTACTTAAAATAATTTCTAATCATTTTATTCTTAAATTCCAAAATTAATTTACTTAAATATATAAACTACACTATCCATTCAAAAAAGCCTCTTTTTAATTCCTAAATTACTTAGCAATTTTCTAAACCATTTTACTAAGACCAAGTCACTAATACCAATCCCAATTTAATTAAATATAATTCAATCTGTTAGCTCTAAATCATTCTAGAAATAAATTACCCCAAATTATTTTATCCTAATTTACTAAACTAAAACCCAAATTAATCCTAAATCTAAACTGACAGGGATTAAATCGCATCAAAACATGAATTAACATCCAAAGTTAGGCATAAGAAACGTGCATTAAGGACCTAATAGAATAACTAGGAAATGTATTAACTGAATCTATAATATAACACGAAACATAAGACAAGTATAAATACTAACATATTTTTAATTTCAGAAGACTACCTCAAACCCTGAAGTTCCTGCCGACGCCGCCAAGCCCACCAGAAATCGTCGCCGCCTTGACCAGAACTCCGACCACCGCGGATGGTTGCCGAAAGCTGCTAGATCGTTGTCCTTGCCTCGCTGAGTTCGGATCTGGCCTCAGATCCTTCAAACACCACCAATAAACGCCTCGAACACACCCAATACCGAATCTATTTCTAACTTTAGATCCGCCCAAATCAAACGTCGGATCAAGCCAATACTCAAATATGTATTTCCCCTCTGCCTTTTCACTCTATCCACCGATGGTTTTTTTGAATCTGAAACTTCTAACCGACAACACCTCCTAATTCGATACTAGGGCTCTACATTTATGTTTTGCAGAAAACCGAGGGCTAAAATGATGGGAAAAGGAAGAAAAACGGTTGGATGAAAGGTAAATAGTACTCTAACCTAAAGAAGTTGTTTGGAATTTTTTATTTATTTTTCTTTTTTTGTTTTTGTGTTTTTTCTTTTTCTAATGGAATTTGAAAAAGGAAACGAAAAAATGAAATCTTTTTGTATTTTTTTTTGTTTTTGATGAACTAGTAAGAAAGGCTAAAAAAAAGAGCTAAAAGTACTGTTTTTTTGCTTCTTGAAGATTGAGAGGAAAACAACGAACTTTGGAATTTTTGCTTAGGGTTTATGCCTCTATATTTTTTGGGATCTGTGTCTCCTCTTTTGATATTGATAAGTATGAATATATAGAAAGGTCCCAAGATCTCAACCGTTAGATGGCTCATTTTTGATAATTTTCTCTGTTTGTCTTCTTTGCAGGTGGCACTTTCTTATTGATACCGTGTGAGGACCATTAAAGGATAGAGCAAACAACAATTCTATCAGGTGAATTTTGTTGTCTCCATTTGCTATTTCACTGTTTTTGACCTCTTGTGAATTTTGTGTGCTGGCGGAGGTGAAGCTTCCTCTCATTTTCCTTTTTTGTCTCTTTTCAAGGCACTATTGAAGTGGCTCCATAAGGATGTTTCAAAGTTTTTGGAGAACCAATTGCAACGTGCCAACAACCAAGGTATAATTTCTTTCCCCTTTTGCTTGTGAATTGCCTTTGGGACTACATCTGTTTATAGTTTATCTGCATTTGATTCCCTGAAGCTGTGTGTTGGGCATTGTGTGTGCAATTGCTCTGTTTTCTTGCTTAATGAACTGCCCTTGTATGTCTTGCTGCACTACACCTTGTTTGACCTTCCGTTACTTGCCTCTTGTCCAGTGTGCTTGATGGTTGTGATAAAATCCCATTTTAATATTCACAGCATGTTTGCCACACCAAAATATCTGTAGACTTGTCTTGATAGTGTCATTTTATCCATTCATTGCTTCAACACTTTTATAAATCTCTTGATTTTGCTATGGAGGTAGAATTGACAGATTATGTATAATGTACGTAATGCTCTCTGTTTACTGATCCCATGCCTTGAGCTTCATGAATTTGGCCTCTTATGCTTGATGAACTCTTGGCTGCCTTGATTTCTTGCTGAAATTTAATACTCTTGTCTTGGCTTGTTTACTGACTTTCTCTTGGAGATGATTTGAATGATCTCGTGATTTGATGTTTGTTGAATTGGCCTTTAAAGTCTTGCTCAACTGTATGGTTTGTTGTGTTTCAGCGTTCAAATGCTTGCACGATTTTGCTGCCTATACTTGCTGTTCATTGTGGTATATGAACTTGGCTGAAATTCTTTGCTGGCTTTGTGATTTTGTGTGAGTTGCTTTGTGTCTTCTTGGGAAATTGAAATGCTCTATTCTTCTTTTAAGTGCTTATGAAATCATGTCATGCAATTTGCCTTATTCCAAAATAATGATATTGAATTGCAACAGGGCAACCACAACGCTTGGTGACGTATTTGCAATGGTCTCATGTGCTAAGAGAGATTGTCTTTTTCATGTCAACCGCACCTTGGCTAGCAGCAAAGCATCCCAACTTGGCAACTTATGTCAGTCCTTTATCTATTGGACCGTCTCAATTTTGCGTTTACATGTGCAAACCAAGCTAAGTGCCAAATTCCCTTGGTAATGCCAATCGTTAATCCTGATACTTGGGGAAATTGTAATTGTAATTTGCTTTTGCAAACACTTGTTAACTCGGCAAAGGAGGAAAAACAATGAGCAACCTAAAGCTTAAGGCGCGGACATGGAAGAGATAAGCAAGGCAAGAATGGCCACGTGACCAATTTGCAATTCGTAACTTTATAAATCCTTGCAAAAATGTGAATGACTTTTTGGTATTTTTTGCATCATTTAAATAAATTAATTAATGAGATAAAAGGACTTGGTTTTTATTCGTGAATGTAAAATTAGAGGCAATGTACATCAAATTAAAGCCCACCATGCAAGGCCCAAAAGGCAATTTACCAAGATCCTAATGTTAAATGGTGGTGGAAGGTCCAAGAAAGTTGAAAGAACATACCCAAAAGCAAATGGCCCAATTAGAAGAAATGAGATAAAGGGAAAACGAATTAGAAGAAGACTTATATTGGATTTGGGATGAAAGCAAATTAATTGAAGTTTTTAGGAAATGGGACAAAAATGGGTGTCTACAAATGGCAAAAAAAAAAGAAACAATAATGAGCTTCGTAATTTAGCTCCCTAAAGTTGCTCCATAAACACTTCAATTTCACCGACTGCAGAGTCCCTAATAACAACACTATCTTTGTTCCTTAACTAATACTAACATATTCCAAATGGCCTAATCGATATGAAGCCTTCGTTTAAAGGGCCTGCCACTCTTAGGACAAATTTTATTTTACATAAGACTCTGAAGATATACATAATAACCACACTATGGTATTCTACTATTCTTACAACTTTCATACCCAAAATGAGTTATCTAAACCTATACCTATATATAATGATAACCCCAAAGCATTAGGCCCTGACAAGTGGCCAAATCCATGTGTGACACTTGTCACACTTAATGGTCAAAAAAGGATTATTTGTTAAATAGCCCTTATATATATATATATATATAAGTCACGAAAATATATATATATATATATTTATATATATAAGTCACGAAAATTGGTTACAACAAACGAAGATAAGCTTATCAAATTAAAAAAAAATGTTTGTATATGGAAAACAAAGATGAAAAACAAAAACAAGCAATTTTCTTTCACAATAGTAATGGAAACATAGATTAGTATCACCCAAAAATCATGGCAAAGTTATTAAGTTAAAGTTTATATGAAGCATTAATAAGTTATAGTTTATATGAAAGGAATGGAACAGAAAGGAGGGATGGGTACCTGAGGTGAAGAGTGAAGAGCGAAAGCTAGGCAGGATCAAGGGGAACAAAAACTGAAATGCAAAGCTCGTTCTTTTCCCTTTTCGTTTCTCAAGTCTCTCAAGACAAATCTGGTGTGAATTGTCTTTATAGGACGTTGTACAAATATACAGTTCTCTAGCAAAGGACAGGACATCTTTCCTTTCGGCAAAATTCTTGTGTAGCGTTTTCACCCAAAACAAAACAAAAAAAAATCTTGTCTAGTTTCAGTTTGGGCTCAATATTGGGCCTCATTGGGATTAATCTGGGGCTACTTCAGCCCAATGGTAAAGGTGGTTAACTTTATTTTTATCCAAGGGCCATAAAATATTTTACAAAAGCCAATAAAAAACAATTGCAGTACCCTTACAAATCTAATCTGCAATGCCAATGCATCCAAACTATGGTCTATCCATCAAACATGTTTTATAAATTCAGAATTTATAGCAAATATTAAGAGAAAATGTTGAAGTTATAGCATCTACACGAACTCCACAACACACTTGGTGAAACCGCTACTACTACGAAGTATGTTTAGATGATGGATTATCTCTTGCTTCTTTACATAAAACCTATCACTTGCTTCTTTACATCATCATCTAAACCTATCAATTGCTTTTACATCCTCATCGAATTCATCATCTAAATAATAGAGCGTTACCTGCTCCAGGATAACTTTTTTCTCAAACAAGTATTTTTGTAAACGTATTTCTGCTGCATCCTATTTGAAACATGAGAGGCTAAAAGTTTTGAGGCAAGACTTAATACAATGAGGTAAGATTTCCAATCCCAAATTTCCTTCTGAGTTAATTCCCTGATAACAAAAGGAAGAAAATTATGTCATGAAAAACAACTTTATATTGCATGGAAACTTTATGAAGACAAGCAAACAGATCGTGCAAGACTTACAACATTGATGTCAAGTGATATCAAATTTGGTGATTTTTGAAGAAAGCGCATTAGTGGTTCACTATTGCATATATTAGGGACATGAGATTTATTTAACACAACTAAATCTCAACTTGTCAAATGTTGGAAGTATCACTTGGATTAGGGAAGTTTTTGCATCCAAAACAAACTTTCACAACAAAGAATACATTAAATATAGTATTATAGAGCAATTTCAGGACAGCTGTATATGCAGAGAAGCATGAAACGTTAGAAGACAAAAGGACAAGAATTAAAAGAAGTTAAAACCTAACATACCTTAAGTGTATCATGAGAAAGTGAAAGTGATTTCACATTTTGAATTCCAACAGCAATTTTCTAAAAACAAGCTCCTTAAGGACAGGGCAACCACAAAATAGTCCTTCAGTGCATTTATCCTCGGGAAATTTAACATAACTGAGATATAAGGTCTCAAGGCTGAAGAAATATATAGAACTAAGTAATATTAATCTACCATACAAAAATGGTGATTTGAATTCGCTCAGCGATTCGGAAGTAAGAAGATCAAGGGGTAACAAACAGTTTCCTTTTTCATGTAGTGATCGATCAAGCTTTCGCACTTTATGTGCTAAAGAAGAAGTTCTCCAAACAAAAATATTGAATACGCTAATAGGGATGTGAGTGCTAAGGTGGAATTTATGTATGCATAAATCATCAGGTAAATAAACTAATTCCATCTTTTCACATAACAGTAGTTTAATCTGCCATCAACAAACAAAGATAATCCAAGATTAATGTCATGTTGAACATTAAAAATATTCTTAGCACCCTAATGAGGAATAAAGGGGCACCCTTTATTTAGGGAAAAAAAAACTATTCACGGCTATGAAATTTACTTACTAAATCCATTTAAAAATGTGTTTACTTCAAGTCCAATAGGTTTGGAAATTTTAGGCAAAAATTAAAGAGAATGTTCCATCAGTTACAAAAGAAAAATAAAGAAACGCATAAAATTTTGTCAAAAATAGCTATTTCTTGGAGACATTAGACTAACATGATTTTTTTTTGGCTGCAAAAAAAAACTAAAGAAAAGAAAATAGCAATAACTATGGACGTCAGGTGCTAATCCCTGTTCTGTCATTCTGAAGCTTAGGAAGAAGCTGCACATGGGGCTCCTCCTAAATCGACAAACCAGGTCCAACATCATGTGCTAACATCACCAAGCAATCGGCACACCCGTCCCCCTCGTGAAAAATATGTCATATTTCCAATATCCAATCTCCCTTAATGAGTTCCAAGCAATCACGAACCAGGGAATAACAAGGATGCGAATTCACCAAAGAATTCTTTAGAAAGTGAACCACAACAGCTGCATCTAATTCAACAATCAGGGTGATGTAACTCCGCTCTTTTGCTAGTAATAGACCTTGATGAACTCCCGAAAGTTCCGCTTCAAGGCTATTGCCCGAGGCATTCCGAATGAGCCCTCCTCCAGCACCATGATTATCCGTGTGCCGTCGAGAGCCATCCGAGTTCAATAAAAAATATCCATTCGGTGGGGGTTTCCATGTAACAAACTGCCCCGATGCAGTCCCCCGCTTCCATTCTAAGTTTTATTGTATATGAAGTAATTTGCTTCGCTAACAGAGACTTAGCATTAAGAACAAGCTCATTCATGGCCTTCCACATACCCCAAAGCAACAGGGAAAAGAAGGAACTCTGATAGAACACATCTCGTATTTGAGTGCCCTTAGTACTGTCAAAATACAACCAATCTACAAAGGATTGATTGTCATCAACCGTTATTCCAAAATGTCGACCAACACAATCCCAAATAGCCCCTTGCAAACGGGCATTAACGAAAAATATGCTCTAGAGATTCCACATCTCGTAAGCAAAGCCAACATATAGGATCATTGATAAGTCCTTTCTTATTAAGCATCTCCATAGTATTTAAACTATTAAAGAATAGAAGCCAATAAAAGAAACAAACTCTTTCCGGGACATGGAGCTTCCAAATCCACAAACACCTTCCCCTACAATCGTCATCCACGCCATGGTGCATCAAAGCACTATAAGCACTCTTCGACGTGAAATGGCCATGATAATCCCAACCCCAAACAGATCTATCACCTTCCGAAACCACAACCATGAGTGGAGTGGCTTAGATTTCATCTATAATTGCTGGTGGAAAAATGTCAACAATCGAATGCAATTGCCACTCCCCTTGCAAACCCATGTATGAGGACACAGTCACATCCCTATCAATAACATGCCCCTGACCTTGCACTACCTCGAGCAATGGCTTATGACCAACCTACCAATCGGTCCAAAATTTGGTACCACTGCCATCCCCTAGTCTCCACCGACTAACATGATCATTTCGTTTGAACTATTCTAAAATTCGGTTAAAGTACACAATTGGTTCTTGAAGTGGGGGCAAATGTGCAAATAGGTCCCTGAAGTGAAAGAGCGAGCAATTAAGTCTCTGAAGTGAAGTTAACGGAACAATTGGATCCCTGTCCCAACTTTTTTTTCAAAAAATATTTTTTTAAATAAAAAAATGAAGTTGACGGCGTCAATGTCACATAGGCCAATTTGACGGACCTCCTGACGGATTGTAACGACAGGGAACCAATTGTTTCGTTAACTCCACTTCAGAGACTCAGTTGCTCACCTTTTCACTTCAGGTACTCATATGCACATTTTCCCGCACTTCAAGGACCAATTGTGTACTTTTACCTCTAAAATTTACAAAAAGAAATTGCCCTTATACACACCTAAGAAAATAAAGCTACGATTAATTGAAAAAATTTTCAATATTAGAAAAACAGATAAAAAAAATAAACCCAAGTCAACTTAGTCAACTCCCAAAATAAAAATCTCAAATCAATAAAAAATCAATTATATACATATTCTTAGTTTACTATCACTCAAATAGTAATGTATAATCGGGATTTTCTTTTATACCACCCAAATGCAATACAGGCAAAAAGAAGGGCATACTCAGAAAGTAACTTCGCTCAAATTCAAAAAAAATCTTTCATATTAGATATTATCCATGTGTATTCGTGTCAAATTTTTTTGATTTCCGCACAAATAATTTTAATTTTAAGAAAGAAAACATGACATAAGGGTTTTTAATTTGAAATGGGAGAAAACCTTGAATAAACTAAGAGAGCTATTATTCAATGTATTATTTTGGGTGAGTGAAATTATTAATGTAATTAGATTATATTAGAATTTAATTAAATCTACTTACAACCAATTAACTATGGATAAATGTCAGAAGGTGAAACACCAAATACTGAACATACAGCAGTTTGTGGATAACTTTAATAGTAAGGTATAGATTTTGGTAGCATACATATGATTATGAATCTACACACTAAAGGAAGGAAAGCCGAGCTTTAACCAAAAAATATGTTTAAATCATAACCCAAAAGGAAGAAAATACAAATGAGTACCTAGAGATCGAGGAGCTTGGCAGACAAATCAAAAGAAAATTGCAAAGGTCATCTCGTTCTTCACATTTGAAAAAAATAAAATAAAACTCCCAAAAGTTTTCCTTCTCTTTTCCTATGGATTATGGCGGGAATTCTCATGATGGGCCGTTTTGGGTAAAGGTCTCTTTAGAGTCAATTCATGGTCTATTTTGGGCCTATATGGGATGGGCCTAATTCAGCCCAATTGTGAAGAACTATTCCTTGAAACGATGACGTTTTCGTTTGTAGTCTTCAGTAAAAACGATTGTATAATTATTATAATTAAAAAAAAATAACGCCATTTAAGTTTAAGAAAGAAGTGAGCAAAGTATGTTAGCAGCAGCTGAAGGTCGTCATCATTTTCCAGAAGGCCTAAATATACTTATTTTATAATTTATAGGTTTAGTCCTTAATTATACCAAAGGTTTAGGCCTAAATTGATTATTTATTTTTAACTTGTTGAGTGAGCTATGAACCAAACTCTGGCAAAAAAAAGAAAAAAACACTATGAAACTAAACGGCTAAATATTATTCATTTAAAGGCCCAACATTTGTGAGAAATGCTCAAATTAAGACATAACATATTGTCTAAAAAGATTCAAATTAGACCCAACGTTGCAACATTTGCTCAATTAAAGGTATGTTGTCAATTCCTAACAAGTGTAGTTTAAAGTTTAAATGCCATTGTTTTAACAACACGTGTCATTATACTATTGGTCCACGCACTACTCCCAACAGTGTTCTTCATGTGCCATTACAATTGATGGGACATCCTTATTAAGTCAATTTTATAATGTTTGGCCGTGATTAGAACTTTTTTTTTAACGATAGAAACTATTTTAAGTAGGTTTGCAAACATTGGATTCTTAAATGAATGAGCAATTGACTTAATTAAACTGGTTTTTAGCTTATGCTATTACTAATCTTATAACCACTAGTAACTAATTACCAAGGAACCCGTATAATATACTTACTTTGAATTTTTTAAATGATGTAATTCATTTTTTTTTAAAAAAAACGTTCTAGAGTACAAATATCATATGATGCCAAAAGAAAAAATTAAAAGTACAAATATCATATAGCTTATATAAGTAATGGGCGTGCACTCATAGGTTTCTATGTGATTGCTTTGTTAAAAGTTTTGTACTGGCCGGTCTTGTCTTTGTAAAAGTTTTTGCTTGTCTCCGGTGTCTTCTGATTCAGTTATTACGGTAGAGGGTTTAGAAGATTTGTGAAAAAACTTTACTCTTATTGAGGAGGAGGTGAGTGATGTGGTGGTGGATCCGAAATTGATTGCAGAAACTCTTGATGAAGGAAAAGCTTGTTTGATAGGGAATCTCCTATCTAGGAGAGCTGTGAATATTAAGGTCATGAGAAATATCCTACATTGAGTATGGAAGCTTTCAGGCGGATTACAAATTCAAATGGTCGGAGATAAGTTGTTGCTGTTGTTGTTGTTGTTTTTTTTTTTTTTTTTTCCAGTTTGAGAAGGAGATTGAAAAGGACAGAGTATTACAGCAGATCTCATGGTCATTCAATAAGGCATTATTGGTGCTTCGTGAATATGACGCCTTTACAAACTTAGAGTCTGTCCGACTGAAGGAGTGCCCTTTTTGGGTGCAAGCACACGATCTGATCTGTCTTTGGGACTGATGAATGAGGGTATCGGTAAAGTTATTGGGTCTTCTATGGGGATGGTGGAGGAGGTCGATACTTGTGGAGAAAAGGTGGCTTGAAGGCCATATCTCGGGATACGGGTCCGGCTTCAGGTATACAAGCCATTGCGAAGAGGCATGGTTTTAACAGTCCCTAAAGTAGGAAAGCTGCTCATTAGCTTCCAGCATGAACGATTTCCAGACTTCTGTTATGTCTGTGACTGCGTAAACCATATTGAGAACGAGTGCGAGAAAGCCATTATTATGAGGAAGGAGACGGGGAAGGTTGTAAAGTAATATTGCCCTTTGCTTCCTGCTGAAGTTCCTCGATCGAAATTGTCAAAGTTTGATGGTCCAGACGTTAGTGAGACAAGGGGCTAGACTTAACCATCGGGTCCTCGTTTGCAGAATCAGTCTCCGATTGAGGGGTCGGGTTCCGAATCCATTGGGAAAGGAAAAGGAAAGGCCGTCGATGACAGTGCTCCGGTGAACCGAAAGGCTGAGTTGGTACAGAATTTTGAAAAAGAATTGATTAAGGAGACGTCAGATTTCCAGGAGGATAACTTGGGATTAGTGGCAAAATTAAATGTTGAATTATCGGCTAAGGCAGTGTTATTCGGTGAAGGTCGGATTGGGAGTAAATCTCGGAAGATTGACACGATTCCAAACTTGCCAAATGTTCGCGGGGATGGTGATGAAGCAATTTCTAAATTAAAGTTTGGCCAAGATTATGGAAAGATGGATGGGATCGAGCCCAATAGAGAGCATAGGGGCATTGGATTGGATGGGAAACTTGTTTTCCAATTTCAGACTGCTGCTTCACATTCTAATTCGGCCAAAAGAAGAAAATGGAAGAGAAAAGCTAGGGTTGGAGGTGGACGGCCCAGCAGCAATCAAGGTAGTAGCAAAGTGTTTTGTGGAATTAAAAGGCTAAGTGCGACTATGGGGTCAAAGTTGAGTGCGAAGAAAAGCAGGGATGGTGGAAGTCTTACTTCTGAGAGTATTTCAGATTTTAATGAGTCTCCAACGGCGGAGGTTGGTATCAATGGCTGACCCCGCCGAGCATTATGAGTATTTTAGCTTGGAATTGCCGAGGATTACGGACGCCTTGAGCAATTCTGGAAGTGAAAAAGGTCCTCAATAAATGTCGACCTAAGCTTGTTTTTCTTTGTGAGACGAAGAAACGGAGTGGGGAGATAGAGTGGTTGCGCTCTAGAAGGAATTTCAATTTTTGTTTTTGCATATACAGTTCGGGTAGGAGTGGTGGCCTTGATCGAACTAAAAACAATCCTATTTTTATAGCTATTTTCTTATGTTTTTGGATGAATTTATGTTCTAATATATCTTATTTTGTTAATATTTTTGTTTTGAGTCTTTAAGAGATGTAAAATTGGAAACTTGCTAATTTTCACTATTTTTGGAGCTATTTTGATGACTTTTTACACATATATGAGCAAAGTAATTTTGAGTGAAAATTTGGAGATTCGAAGTTCGTGATTGAAGATTAATTGAAGATATGAAGATCAGTGAAGAATTATTTCAAGGAGCAAGAATTAAGGATCAAGCCTAAATCACGAAGGATTGAAGATAAGCTATGGAGAAGACTTTGAAGACATTGAATTTTGGATATTTTATATGGGTTAATACTCAGCCCATATAAGCCCACAATTGGAGTTAAAAACCCAATTGGTGCCGCACAAACCCAAAGAAATATTGAATTCCCACATACGAGTCCTATTTGGATTAGGGTTCAGCGTAGTCTTGGTAAAAGGCCATAACGTTCTGCTCAGACCTCCAAATAAAGTCTGTGAGTAGGCGTTGGAACGATAACTCCGAGATCTACAACTTTACTTTGAAGCCCGAAGCTCAGTTCTGCCATCTTCAAGCCCAAAATCGTTGTCGAAGTTGCTATGCAATTCCAGAAATTTCCAGATCTGATTTTCACCCTTAATTTCGGCCTAGGAAGACTTTTAAGCCAACTTGGAGACCAAGTTAGAGTCTAAACCGTCCTAGAGCCCTATTATAGTTATAATTGGAGTCTTAAGGGTTATTTTCCACTATAAATAGCCACCTTAGGTCTAGAGTTTTATTTATTAATATTATTATTCCTCATTAGAAAATATTGTAGAATTGTTGAAGACTTGAAGAAATTTTGGAGCCACCGCTGCCCCCCTCTTCTTCCCATCCTTAGATAAGTTTTCTTCTTATTCTTTGGATGCTGACTCAATTCATTAGTGAGTAATTCTTTTCTATTCTCCAATGTAGAATTTAATTGATCTCTTGACTAATATCATGGTGAGATTTTGTGCTTATATATATTAAAATTGTTTTGGGTGTTTCGTATATCTCTGTTTTAATCCTATATTAACTTGTTTTGATGGATTGGAGTCGACACTATCTTGATAAATTGAGTTTGCATTAGCTAAATTAAATCTTGAAGGATCTTCGGATTTAATTGTTTGGTAGCAATTGGAGGTGAAAGATCTTCCTTCCAAGGGATTTAAGAATCAATAGATAATTGTTTGTTGTGCTTGTTCATAAATTACTAAGTTCTTGATGCTTTGTTCTTGAGCAATTATCACACCGGATCAAGAGGTAATTGTTTAAAGAATAAAAGGGATAGTTCACACTGGATCAAGAGTTTTATCCAATCTAGGTAATTTAGGATTTAATTCCAAACAAGCTATCCATTGTTTTCATAATTTTTAGATATAAATGATCTATGTTATTCTTGTCAAGAGTGATATTAATTCTATGTTGGAGGGTTCTCTTAATTATTTTCTCAATTTACTCACTGCTTTCTGGTTGATTGTTTTCTTTAATTTTCTTAATTATTTTCTTAGTTAATTTTAATTGTTAGTTTGATTTAATTCTACTTTAAAAATTCTCTTTATTTCGTTTGATTGTTTGAAGCAAAAGAATAATAACATATCTCTCTGTGGGTTCGACCCCTACTTGCCCTAACTATTTTTAGTTAGTAATTGTTGGATTTTTTTTTATGATTTGCTGACGACCGATCATAAATTTTGGCGCCGTTGCCGGGGAGATTGTGTTTAATTTTTCTTTTTCTTTTTCTTTTTAATATTTGATTTGCACTTGATCATTTTCATTTTGTAGGTCTTATTCAATGTAGCAATCACGTTCTCTTAGAGAATTGAATTTCACTTGTAAAATTCGACCTCTCTGCATTGATTATCATGATATGGATATGTCCTACCAATTGAAGGCGGGAATGATCCATTTGTTACCTATTTTTCATGGAGAACCCCATGAAAATCTGAATGTACACCTGCAGAATTTCAACACTAGATGTGCCATGATAACTGGGGAAGCCTGAAAAACAACTGAAGCTGCGAACGTTTCCATCAACATTGGAAGAAAGAGCAAAAGAATGGTTTTGGAGCTTAGCCCCGAAGTCTATCAATTCCTGGAGTGAGCTACAACATGTGTTTTTGGGGAGATATTTTCCACAATCAAAAGTCACTGAGCTTAGGAAGGAGATCACTGCTAGTCGATAACTACTTAGCGAGAGATGGTATCAGTATTGGGAAAGATTCAACAAACTTCGTGGGAGTTGCCCATATCATGGAATAGTTGAAGAAATTATTGATTCAACACTTCTATGAAGGGTTACTCCATGAAGATCGAACTTATATTGATGCTGCCAGTGGAGGAAGTCTAACACTCAAGACCCCTGAAGAAGCTAAAAGATTGCTAAATACCATGGCTGAGAATATCTACCAATTCAGCACGATGGATGAACACTCAAAAACCAAACCATCAGAGAAGGAGTCTTTTAGCAAGATGGAGGAGAGCATAACGCACTTGAACAAGGTAGTCTCATCGTTGGCAAATCAACAAGAGACTGTTACCAAAATGCTTGCACAAATCCTGAAAATGCAAGGAGATCATCAACACTCACCTCAATTCATTCAAGCACCTTCCAATGTAACATAAGGGTATGGAGTCAATTCAACATTGGCATGATCAGAAGATGGAATTGCCTGATTCTCCATCTCCACCTGCGATATTACCACTTCCAGTATCTGCTTTCCCTGACATATCACCATCAATTGCTATATCCAACAAGCAATTGCCAAGAGACGAGGAGATTTCAGTCGAAACCAAGAAGGAACAACCTACCTCATCACCAAAAGCTTCTCGACCTAGATCAAGATTTGAAGAGATGAAAGAGATGGAAACCACTTACGGTCCACCACCGTTTCCTCAAAGGTTTGCAAATCAACTCAATTCACTTCGAATATTAGAGGTAAATATTCTTTTGCTTGTTGAAATCGCAAAAGTACCCAGTGATTGAGTAAAAAACAACCATATTTTTATGGCTATTTTACTATGTTTTTGGATCCATTTGTGCTTAAATATATGCTATTTTGATGATATTTGTGTTTTGAATTCTTAAGTGATGTGAAATTGAGAATTTGTTAATTTTCACTACTTTTGGAGCTATTTTGATGACTTTTTACACAGATATGAGCATACCAATTTTGAGTATAGATTTGGAGATTCGAAGCTCGTGTATGAAAACTCATTGAAGATAATTTGAAGATTTGAAGATCATTGAAGAATTATTTCAAGGAGCAAGAATTGAAGATTGGAGCTTTAATTGCGAAGGATTGAAGACAAGCCATGAATTAAGCCCGGAAGCTTTGGAATTTTCGATATTTTATATGGGATAATACTCAGCCCATATAAGCCCACGATTTGAATTAAAAACCCAATTTGTGCCGTATATGTCCAAGAAAATATCCAATTCCCGCTTATTCCCACTTCTAGTCCTAACAGGATTAGGATTCAGCGCCATCTTGGTAGAAAAATCATAACTTTCTGTTCTGATGTCCGTTTTAGGCCCATGAGTACTTGTTGGAAAGCTAACTCCGAGATCTACAACATTCCTTTGAAGTCCAAGACCCAATTCTGCCATTTTCAAGCCCAAAAATGCTGTCGAAGTTCCTGCATGAATCTAGAAAATTCCAGGATCCTATTTTGACTTGGATTCCACTCTAGGAAGACTTTTAATCCAACTTGGAGACTAAGTCAGCCCCAAAACCGTCCTAAATTCCTTTCCTAGTTAGAGTTGGAGTCTTGAGAGTTATTTCCACTATAAATAGCCACCTTAGGTCTAGGTTTTTAGTACATGTAGATCTAGAAGTTATATTTGGTAGAATTGTTGAAGAATTGGAGGACAAAAGCCCTAGTGTCGCCGCCCCCTTCTCTTCCCATCCATAAGATAAGTTTTTCTTCTTATTCTTTGGATACTCACTCAATTCATGAGTGAGTAATCCTTTTCTTTTATCCAATGTAGAATTTAATTGATCTCTTGACTTATATAATTGTGAGATTTTGTGCTTATATATGATAATTGTTAGAGTATTACTTTGATCTTTGTTTTAATTTTATGTTGCTTGTTTTGATGGATTGAGCCAGCACTTTCTTGATAAATTAAGTTAGCATTAGCTAGATCAAGTCGAGGATTGATAGTCCAGGCTTGGTTGTTTGTAGTGATTGGTTGAGAATTAACACCTCCTTCCAAGAGAGATAAGGGACGTTGAGTGAAAAATTACTATTTGTGCTTGTATAAATTACTAGTTCTTAATGCTTTGTTTCTTGGTAAATCTTTAAGCCTTAACCGTAATTGATTTGTTAAGAAATAAAAGGGGTAATTTAAGTTTTAACCGGTAATCTTATATAATTAAGGTAATTTAGGATTTAATTCTAACAAGCTATTCTATGATTTCATAATTATTAGATATCAATGATCCATGTTATGATTGTCAAAAGGGATATTAATTCTATGTTGGAGGTTTTTATTAATTATTTTCTTGATTGTTCACTGCTTTCTTACCTATTGCTTTCTTTAATTTTCTTGTTTGCTTCCTTAGTTAATTTTAATTATTAGTTAGATTAAATTCAATTTTACTATAAAAATTCTTTTTAATTTAATTGATTGATTTAAGAAAAAGATAAAATAACCTATCTGTGGGTTCGACCCCTACTTGTTCTATCTGCTTTAGTTAGGATTCTGTTGGGATTATTATTTTTATGATTTGCTGACGACCGTTCATAAATTTTGGCACCGTTGCCGGGGACATTGTGAATTATTTTTCTTTTTCCTTTCTTTTTCTTTTTCTATTTTAATTTGCACTTGATCTTCTTTATTTTGTAGGAAAAAATCCAATGGAGCAACCATGTTCGTTAAGGGAGCTAAATTTCAACTATGAAGTGTTGCCCCTATGTATTGATTATCCAGCCATGGATATGACATATCAATTGAAGCCAGGAGTAATCCGTATGTTGCCGACTTTTCGAGGAGAACCTCATGAGAATCCTCATGAGCACCTGCAAAGTTTCTTCATCAAGTGAGCTGCAATAACTGGGATGCCTGAAGAACAAGCTAAGCTTCGAACTTTTCCGCTCATTCTTGAAGGAAAAGCAAGGTTTGTAAGCTTATCATCAAAATCCATAACATCGTGGAAGGAATTGGAGACAGCATTCCTGAACAAGTACTTTCCAGAAACAAAGCGAGCTGTTGTTAGAAAAAGAATCAGCTCCTGTCAACAATCACCTGACGAGAAGTGGCATCAATATTGAGAAAGATACAACGAGATTTGTGCGAGTTGCCCCTATCACAACTTGAGTGAAGCACTTCTAATTCAGAATTTTCATGATGGACTTCTCTGTGAAGATCGAACATATATTGATTCTGCAAGTGGAGGAAGCTTTACACTTAAAACACCTGAAGAAGCAAGGAAGCTGCTCAACACTATGACCAAGAATATTCACCAATTCAGCATAACCAATGAAGCTGACACAACAAAGGAGTCAGAGATATTAGAAATCCGCAAGGAGTTGAAGGAGTTAACTGCTCAATGTGGAAATCTAGCAAAGATGTTTACCGACTTCATGAGTATCCAGCAAGCCTCTATCCAAAGTCATTCATATGTACCACAGAGACATGTGAATGAAAATACAAAAGGATACGAAATCAAATCTATGGAGGAAATCCAACAGTGGCAAGCACAAGATATGGAATTACCTGATATTCCATTCCCACCTGCGATTTCACTACATCCAGCACCTACTTTCTCTGCCGAACCATCACCAGTTGCTGTATCCATCATTCAAGAGTCCAGAGAAGAGGAGATTCTAGCCAAACCCAAGAAGGAGCAACCAAACTTATCATCAAGAGTGTCTTAACCTAAATCAAGATTCGAAGGGATGAAGGAGATGAAAACCACTTACGGTCCACCACCGTTTCCTCAAAGGTTTGCACATCAACTCAATTCACTTCGGCATTTAGAAGTAAATATTCCTTTGCTTGCTGAAGTTGTAAGAGTGCCCAGGTACGCTTCTTTTCTCAAATATTTATGCACTGCTAAGATAAAATTTTCTGAAAAATATGCCTGCATGAATGAGAATATATCTGTTGCTTATCAGAGAAAATTGCATCATAAAAGTAAAGATTTAGGATCTTTTTCTATTCCTTGTAAAATTGGAAAAGAAAAGATAGAAAGAGCTATGTGTGAATTTGGATCTTCAATTAATATTATGTCTTTTTCTATCTATTCCCAATTGAAAATAGAACATATGATTAAAACTGATCTTACTGTGCAATTTGCTGATAGAACTAACATTAAACCTGAAGGTTTAGTTGAGAATGTTTTAGTGCAGATAGGAGATTTTGTCTTTCCTGCAGATTTTTATGTCCTGAAGTTGACTGAAGATGATCTTTATCTACCTCACTTGCCGTTGCTGCTAGGAAAACCCTTTCTTTCAACAGCTAGCACAAATTTTGACATGAAAGATGGAAAACTCAGCATGGAATTTGATGGTGAAATTATTAAATTTGACATAAATGAAGCCATGAAAACTCCTGCTGAGATCCATTCTATTTATGCAATCGATGCAGTTGAAGTTTGCTATGAACAAGTTCAATCACTTCAATATGAAGATGAACTTGAACTAGTTCTTGTAAAAAAGCCTAGATGAAGAAGAAATTAAGGAAGCATAAATCCTGACGCCTGAAGATGTACCAGAAACCATCATAGAATTGGAGACATCACTTACTGTTGAAGAAAAAACATCAGTCGCCTATATCAGTTTGGAGCCAACGCCCCTACCATCCATCATTCAACCACCTGAAGTCAAGCTGAAACAACTACCTAAAGGCCTGAAATACGTTTTCCTTGGAGATGAAGAGACTCTACCCATTGTTATTTCAAGTAAATTGAATAATTTACAAGAAGAACAACTTATCAGAGTTTTGAAGGAATACAATGAGGCCATTGGATGGACTGCAACTGATATCAAGGGAATAAGTCCTACTGTATGCATGCATAGGATTCGACTTGAAGATGATGCAGTACCTGTTCGACAGCCACAAAGAAGACTCAATCCAAACCTTGTTGAAGTTGTCAAGGAAGAAGTGCTCAAATTACTTGGAGCTGGTCTCATTTATGCTATATCCAATAGTAAATGGGTCAGCCCTGTCCAAGTAGTTCCCAAGAAGTCTGGATTCACTGTCGTAGAAAACAAGGATGGAGAGCTAGTTCCTCAAAGACTGCAAAATGGATGGAGAGTATGCATCGACTACAGAAAGCTGAATTCTGCTACAAGGAAGGACCACTTTCCACTGCCATTCATTGACTAGATGCTGGAGAGATTAGCATGCAAAACCTACTATTGTTTTCTGGATGGGTATTCATGATACTTCCAGATTCCAATTGCACCTGAAGACCAAGAGAAGACCACCTTTACATGCCCTTTCGGTACGTATGCCTATACAAGGATGCCTTTTGGTTTATGCAATGCACCTGCGACTTTTCAAAGGTGTATGATGAGCATCTTTCAAGATTATGTGGGAGATAAGATGGAAGTATTCATGGACGACTTCACTGTGTATGGAGATAACTTCAATCAATGCTTCCATAATCTAGAACTCATCTTGAAAAGATGTGTCGAAACCAAATTGGTATTGAATGCCGAGAAGTGCCACTTTATGGTAGAACAAGGCATTGTTATAGGCCATGTAGTATCCAAAGAAGGGATGCAAGTCGACAAAGCCAAAGTTGATGTAGTTCAGAACCTGCCTTATCCAACATGTGTCAAGGATATTCGTTCATTCTTGGGCCATGCGAGATTCTACAGAAGATTCATCAAAGATTTCTCAAAGATTTCAGCACCTATATGTAGATTATTTTAGAAAGATGTGGAGTTCGAGTTTGGAGATGATTTCAAAGAAGCATTCAACAAATAGAAGACTGCCCTCACCACCACTCCAATTCTGAAGCCACCAGACTGGAAACTACCGTTCGAGATCATGTGTGATGCAAGTGACCTCGCTATTGGAGCTGTTTTGGGCCAGAGAGTATATAAGGTACCCCATTTTATCTACTATGCTTCAAGAACTCTAGATACTGCTCAGAAAAACTACACTACCACGGAGAAAGAAATGCTTGTTGTTGTCTTTGCTTTGGAGAAGTTCCGATCATACATTCTGGGATCTAAGATGATAATCTACTCCGATCATGCTGTATTAAAATATCTAATGTCAAAGAAAGATGCAAAAGCAAGGCTTATGCGATGGCTATTGCTCTTTCAAGAATTTGATATCGAAATCAAGGACAAGAAAGGAGCAGAAAACGTTGTAGCTGATCATCTAAGCAGAATTGAAGGCAACAAAGAAGAGACTACAATCAATGAAGCACTACCTTTTGAAGACTTGTTTGTCGTTTTTCAACTTCCATGGTATGCTGATGTTGTCAATTTCTTGGTCACTAGACGTTTACCTCCAGATCTTAGCAAAAGGAAGAAATTGAAGATCATCAGTGATGCCAAGTATTATCTTTGGGATGACCCATATTCATGGAGATATGGTTCTGATCAAGTCATGAGAAGATGCATTCCTGATAATGAAATTCAATCAGTCCTAAAGTTTTGCCACACTGATGAAAGTGGAGGCCACTTTGGACACAAGAAGACAGCAAGAAAGATATTGGATTGCGGATTTTACTGGACGGCAATCTTTCAAGATTCTTTTGAATATTGCAAGACTTCTCCATGTTGCCAGAAAGTGGGAAGTATTTCGAGAAGGAATCAAATGATTCAAAATCCTGTATACATTGTTGAAGTCTTCGACGTATGGGGAAATAATTTCATGGGACCCTTCCCTCCATCAGAAAAGAAATATTATAACCTTCTAGCTGTGGACTATGTTTCCAAATGGATTGAAGCAGTTGCTACTGAGAAGGACGACGCAAGAACAGTGGTCAAATTTATAAAGAATAACATTCGTCATAGATTTGGCATAACTAGAGCCCTTATCAGTGATCGTGGAACTCACTTCTGCAACAAAATTGTACAAGCATTAGTGGAAAAATATGGAGTAAGCCATAGGGTATCTACTTCATATCATCCTCAAACCAATGGTCAAGCTGAGATATCTAATCGTCAAGTGAAGCTGATTCTGGAGAAAACAGTCAATGTTCAAAGGAAAGATTGGAGCATGCGACTAGGAGATGCTTTATGGGCATATCGTACAGCCTATAAGACACCCCTTGGTATCTCTCCATACAGAATTGTATTTGGAAAACCATGCCATTTACCTATGGAGATAGAACACAAAGCTTGGTGGGCAGTGAAGCAATGCAATCTTAACTTCGACGAAGCTGGAATTCAAAGAATGCTACAATTACAAGAACTTGAAGAAATTAGGAATGAAGCCTATGAAAATTCAAGGATCTACAAGGAGAAAACTAAAGCTTTGAATGACCAGAAGATATTAAGGAGATCATTCCATGAAGGACAAAAGGTTTTACTATTTGTGGGACAAATAAGAGGTTTTCCTAGAAAGTTGAGATCAAGATGGTCTGGTCCTTTCGAGATAAGAAGAGTACATCCCAATGGATCAGTAGAAATCTATAATCCAGCTACCCAGATGCAATTTAATGTCAATGGACAAAGATTAAAACCTTTCTTTGAACCTTTTCCCATAGGATGGATTGAGGAAATTATTTTGGAAGAACCAGTTTATCTTCCAACTTAAAATTAAAGAAAAAGGAAGTCAAGCTAAAGACTTTAAACAAGCACTTGTTGGGAGGCAACCCAATAATTTTAATTTCTAACTTAATTTTATTCTTCAGGTTTTGTGAATTTTTCTCCATTTAATTGGAAGAGAAAAAATTGGAGGGAGAAAAGCACCGAGCCACCAACCATGCATGATCCATGCATGGCCGGCCATGGCTTGGTGGCACCAAGACATGGCCTGCACATGGCCAGGCCACAGCCCGGCCATGGCCTAGCCATGCCGCGCAACAGGCCAATCCAGTGTGCAGCACGCACCAGGCCGTGGCTCGGGCAGCATCGAGCCATGCGGAGACCAAGCGCCGGGCAGCACCAGGCCACCCGCATAGCCCGCGCGCCAGCAAGGAGGCAGCACCCGCACCTCAACCAGCCAGCACCAGCCATGAGCCGGGGCAGACCAGGCCAGGCATTGGGCGCCAGGATAGCCCACGCGCCAAGCGCGGGGCTGCTGCCTGTTGAAGCCCGCACACAAGGCAGCGTTGCTGCCTTGATGCCACGGCACCCTCGAGCTTGCCTTGACTGATCCATTTTCAATTAGGATTGGTAATCCAAGTTGAATTGGAAGCTGACCACCCTTTTCCCAATAGGTAATAGACTCCTAATCCAGGTATGTTTCTTACTTTTTACTCTAATTAGAACCTCTTAAGAATAGGATTTGATCACTATATAAAGGCACCTCTACCTCCTCTTTTATTCGTCAAATCACAAGAGAAGAAGTCGACTTGAGCAAGGGAGAAGTCGACTAAAGCAACTCGATAGGCAAGGCAATTTTTAGAGGAAATTATCGACAAAAGAGCAAGCAAGTCGACGCTACCCTAGTTCGACAAGAGAATTTTGATTTTTCCTTAGCCCTCTTGAAGATGTCGATGATGCTCACCAACATGGATTTTGAAGTTCAATTCAAGAATTTTAGAAGCCAATTTTATCAAATTGGAGTTGCTCAATTTGGTGAGAAATTTCAAGGAAGCTTTATCCGTCAAGATTGCAATGAACTTTTGAGCATGATTGCTTCCTTGCCTGAAGAAGAAATTGCTACCAAGCCAGGATTCAAAGCTAGGAGGATTTATCAATTTCTTTCGGAAAAAGCTAACAAGTCTCAAGAAGCTGTTATGAGATCAAGGGCTAGAGCTGAGCATGAGTTCAGAAATCGGTTTCACCCCTATGAAAATCGATTTCATCATCCCCAAGGACCAAGGAATTTTGATGGAAGGATAAGACCTCAAGTTGCACCTTGGAATAGGCCTTTTTCCATGCCAAGGACTGATGGGTATTGCACCAAGCCCTATAGGCCGCCCTATAGACCTCCCATGCGATGTGTTCCCATCCCTCCAAGAACTCATGATCCAAATTATGCCTCTTCATCAAATAGGCCAATAGCTACTGTTTTTACCTTGGAAGAATTGAAAACTCCATCACCAATAATGGAACCTAAGGATCTGTTGGAAGGAAATCAAGGTGAAGACAATATTGTGATTATTGCTTCTGATTCTGAATTAAGTGATGCTTCTTGTGATAAGAAAGAGGAAGAAGAGGTTAACCAAGAAAAGGAGAATGAGGAAGAGCTTCATCCTTTCCTTGTTCCATGCAAGGAAATTAGTAATCAAATTACTAGCTTAAGAAAGGATTTTAATAATATAATTGGGAATTTGGATAACCTCTTCAATTTATTAGAGAAGGTTATTCATAAACCAATTTAGGTTTAGTTTTAGTTTTTTTTTTTCAATTTAAGTTTCTTGTTTTTTAGATTTCAGATTTATTTTTATGCATCTTAGGATTAGTTATTTAGTTTATGCTTTAATTTTAATTTTCCTTTATCTTATGTCTTTATTTTTCAAGTTTCATTAATAAACTATCTATCTAGTTTTATTTTTCTTTCACCTTAATTTTCTATTGTCTTTATGATTGAGTAATTATCTTCATCAAAACCGCCCAGGTATGTTTTCATGAAACCTAACTTTATATTTTTGGTAAGATAATTGCATGAATTGTTTTCTTGATTACTTTTACATTGAGGAAAATGTGAATTTTAAGTGTGGGGGGGAGTGAATACTTGATAGATTTATTGCTTGAATAATTGAGTCATATGCTAGTTATTGTTTGCATAAGAACCTAGGATAGGAATTGTTTGTTTTTGGATTGTTTTTGATTGATCATATTTTATTCCCTCAATTTTTCAAAATTGATTTTCGATAAAAATAAAAAAATTTTATGCTAAAATTTCGATTTTTTCAAACTATTTGAATTTTCCATGTATATTTTGATTAATTGATTTGATTATGATTGATGAATGCTTAGAATTTTAAGAATGCTTTATTCATTGATAAAGTTATAGCATGTTGTTTGATTTCTTAGAATTAGGTATAATTAAAGTTTGTGATATGATCTTATTTATTCATTGCTTCTATGATTATCTATTTCTAAGAACTTGTGTTGAATCTTGATTGAAATTATGATTGAGAAAGTTTGTTATGGATATATGTCAAGAATAAGTGAGGGGGACTACTTATAAAAAGGGTAATTAAAAATTTGTTTTCATAAAAAGAAGTGTTTTCATGACAAGAGGAGAAAAGATATTTCTGTTAAAAAAAAATCCATTGTTGGCACTCTTTTCTTAAATAAAAGGAGTTAGTAACCCTTGGAAAGAGGATAAGAGGCGTGAAATTACAGAAATATTGTCTCTCTAAAAAAATAAAAGAAGGAGTCCTTCTAGAGTGCTAGTAGCATCAAAAATGGGAGTTAGTAACCCCTAAATCATGAACACTTCAGAGGTTAGTAACCTCAATTTTCTAAAAACAGTTATCCTTGAAAATCTATTATAACCCACAATGATTCTTGATTTATATTTATGACATTGCAATCTTCTAAGTAATGGAGAAAGAGAGGAAAACATAAGCCTATAGAAAGAATTAATTATAGAAAGTGAAGAATGGTAAGTGATTAGAGCTACTTTGATTATGGCTACTTAAGAATGATGATACTTGTTATTTCTTGATTTTTGAATTGAGTATTATTATTATTCTTTGTTATTTTGATTTCATGATTGAATTGATTCTTTGATGTATGTATGAATTCAAATTGATTTCTTGAAAAATTGGTTTTTGATTAACTTACACATTGATTTGCTAAGGGACTAGCAAAGTTCAAGTGTGGGGGAAATATGATTGAGCCAAAAACAACCCTATTTTTATGGCTATTTTACTATGTTTTTGGATCCATTTGTGCTTAAATATATGCTATTTTCATGATATTTGTGTTTTGAGTTCTTAAGTGATGTGAAATTGAGAATTTGTTAATTTTCACTACTTTTGGAGCTATTTTGATGACTTTTTACACAGATATGAGCATACCAATTTTGAGTATAGATTTGGAGATTCGAATCTCGTGTTTGAAAACTCATTGAAGATAATTTGAAGATTTGAAGATCATTGAAGAATTATTTCAAGGAGCAAGAATTGAAGATCGGAGCTTTAATTGTGAAGGATTGAAGACAAGCCATGAATTAAGCCCGGAAGCTTTGGAATTTTGGATATTTTATATGGGATAATACTCAGCCCATATAAGCCCACAATTGGAATTAAAAACCCAATTTGTGCCGCATATGTCCAAGAAAATATCCAATTCCCGCTTATTCTCGCTTCTAGTCCTAACAAGATTAGGATTCAGCGCCATCTTGGTAGAAAAATCATAACTTTCTACTCAGATGTCCGTTTTTGGCCCATGAGTACTTGTTGGAATGCTAACTCCGAGATCTATAACTTTCCTTTGAAGTCCAAGACCCAATTCTGCCGTTTTCAAGCCCAAAAATGCTGTCGAAGTTCCTGCACGAATCCAGAAAATTCCAGGATCCTATTTTGACTTGGATTCTACTCTAGGAAGACTTTTAATCCAACTTGGAGACCAAGTCAGCCCCAAAACTGTCCTAGAGTCATTTCCTAGTTAGAGTTGGAGTCTTGAGGGCTATTTTTCCACTATTAATAGCCACCTTAGGTCTAGGTTTTTAGTACATGTAGATCTAGAAATTATATTTGGTAGAATTGTTGAAGAATTGGAGGACAAAAGCCCTAGTGCCGCCGCCCCCTTCTCTTCCCATCCATAAGATAAGTTTTTCTTCTTATTCTTTGGATGCTCACTCAATTCATGAGTGAGTAATCATTTTCTTTTCTCCAATGTAGAATTTAATTGATCTCTTGACTTATATAATGGTGAGATTTTGTGCTTATATATGATAATTGTTAGAGTATTCCTTTGATCTCTGTTTTAATTCTATGTTGCTTGTTTTGATGGATTAATCCGGCACTTTCTTGATAAATTAAGTTAACATTAGCTAGATCAAGTCGAGGATTGATAGTGCAGGCTTGGTTGTTTGTAGCGATTGTTTGAGAATTAACAACTCCATCCAAGAGAGATAAGGGACGTTGAGTGAGAAATTACTCTTTGTGCTTGTATGAATTACTAGTTCTTAATGCTTTGTTTCTTGGTGAATCTTTAAGGCTTAACCGGTAATTGATTTGTTAAGAAATAAAAGGGGTAATTTAAGCTTTAACCGGTAATCTTATCTAATTAAGGTAATTTAGGATTTAATTCTAACAAGCTATTCTATGATTTCATAATTATTAGATATCAATGATCCATGTTATAATTGTCAAGAGGGATATTAATTCTATATTGGAAGTTTTTATTAATTATTTTCTTGATTATTCATTGCTTTCTTACCTATTGCTTTCTTTAATTTTCTTGTTTGCTTCCTTAGTTAATTTTAATTGTTAGTTAGATTAGATTCAATTTTACTATAAAAATTCTATTTAATTTAATTGATTGATTTAAGAAAAAGATAAAATAACCTATCTCTCTGTGGGTTCGACCCCTACTTGCCCTATCTGCTTTAGTTAGGATTTTTTTGGGATTATTATTTTTATGATTTGTTGACGACCGATCACCCAGGTACGCTTCTTTTCTCAAGGAACTATGTACTACTCAGAGTGAGTTTTCTAAAAAATTTGCTTGCATGAAGGAGAATATATCTGCTGCTTATCAGAGAAAATTGCACCATAAATGCAAAGATTTAGGATCTTTTTCTACTTCTTGTAATATAAGAAAGAATAAGATAGAAAATGTCATGTGTGAATCTCCAATTAACATTATGCCTTTTTCTATTTATTCACAATTGAAAATAGAACCTATGCTTAAAACTGATCTTACTATCCAATTTGCTGATAGAACTAACATTAAACCTGAAGGATTAGTTGAGAATGTTTTAGTGCAGATAGGAGATTTTGTTTATCCTGCAGATTTCAATGTCTTGAAGACGAGTGATGATGATCTTCATCTTCCTCATATGCTGTTGTTGCTAAGAAGACCTCTTCTGACCACAGCTTGAACAAAATACGATGTCCAGGATGGAAGACTCAACATGGAATTTGATGGGGAAATCATTAAATTCAATATTTATGAAGCCATGAACGCTCCTGCTGAGATACACTCTATCTGTGCTATTGATGCAATTAATGTTTGTTCTGAACAAGTTCAATCACTTCACCATGAAGATAAACTTGAATTAATACTTACAAAGAGCCTAGATGAAGAAGAAATGAAGGAAGCAGAAGTCTTCACGCCTCAAGATGTAGCAGAAACCATCAGAGATTTAGAGACACTACTTGTTGTTGAAGAAAAGGCATCAGTTTCCTATGTTTAATTGGAACCGATGCCTAAACCTTTACCATCCATCATTCAGCCACATGAAGTCAAGCTGAAACCACTTCCTAAAGGCCTGAAGCATGTTTACCTTGGAGACAAAGAAACCCTGCTTGTTGTTATTTCAAATAAATTGAATAATTTACAAGAACAACAACTAATTACAGTTTTGAAAGAATACAAGGAAGCCATTGGATGGACTGTTGCTGATATCAAAGGAATAAGTCCTACTGTATGCATGCATAGGATTCGACTAGAAGACAATGCAGTAGCAGTTCGACAGCCACAAAGAAGATTGAATCCAAACCTTGCTGAAGTCGTTAAAGAAGAAGTTCTCAAATCATTTGGAGTTGGTCTTATTTATGCTATATCAGATAGTAAATGAGTCAGCCCTGTCCAAGTAGTTCTAAAGAAGTCTGAATTCACTGTCGTAGAAAACAAAGATGGAGAGTTAGTCCCTCAAACACTGCAGAATGGATGGAGAGTATGCATCGACTACAAAAAGCTTATCACTGCCACAAGAAAGGATCACTTTCCATTGCCATTCATTGACCAGATGTTGGAGAGATTAGCTTGCCAAGCCTACTATTCTTTTCTGGATGGGTATTCATGATACTTCTAGATTCCAATTGCACCTGAAGATCAAGAAAAGACCACCTTTACATGTCCTTTTGGTACGTATGCTTACACAAGAATGCCCTTTGGTTTATGCAATGCACCTGCGACCTTTCAAAGGTGTATGATGAGCATCTTTCAAGATTATGTGGGAGATAAGATGGAAGTATTCATGGACGATTTCACAGTCTATGGAGATAGCTTCAATCAATGTCTTCATAATCTTGAACTCATCTTAAAAAGGTGTGTTGAAACCAAATTGGTGTTGAATGCCGAGAAGTGCCACTTCACGGTTGAACAAGGCATTGTTCTAGGCCATGTAGTATCCAAGGATGGGATGCAAGTCGACAAAGCTAAGGTTGATGTTGTTCAGAACCTGCCATATCAAACATGTGTCAAAGATATCCGTTCATTCTTAGGCCATGTTGGTTCCTATAGAAGATTTATAAAGGATTTCAACACCAATGTGTATATTACTTCAGAAAGATGTAGAGTTTGAATTTGGAGTTGGCTGCAATGAAGGATTTGACAAATTGAAGACTGCCCTCACATCCACTCCAATTGTGAAGCCACATGATTGGAAACTACCATTTGAGATCATGTGTGATGCAAGTGATGTCGCTATTGGAGCTGTTTTAGGTCAGAGAATCGACAAGGTACCTCATGTTGTTTACTATGCTTCAAGAACTCTAGATGCTGCTTAGAAGAACTACACCATTACAAAAAAGGAGATGCTTGCCGTTGTCTTTGATTTGGAGAAGTTTCGGCCATACATCTTGGGATCTAAGGTAATAATCTACTCCGATCATGCTGCACTTCGATATCTAATGTCAAAGTAAGAAGCAAAAGCTAGGCTTATGCGTTGGCTATTGTTATATCAAGAATTTGATATGAAAAGAAAGGATAAGAAAGGAATAGAAAACGTCATTGTTGATCATCTAAGGAGAACTGAAGGCAAGGAAGATGAGACTGCAATCAACGAAGCATTGCCCTTTGAAGACTTGTTTGTCGTTTCTCAACTTGCCTGGTATGCTGATATTGTCAATTTCTTAGTCATTCGACGTCTACCCTCAGATCTTAGCAAAGGAGTCAAGTTGAAGATCATAAGTGATGCTAAGTATTATATTTGGGATGATCCATATCTATGGAGATATGGTTCTGAATAAATCATAAGAAGATGCATCCCTGATAATGAGATTCAATCAGTTTTGGAGTTCTGCCATAACTATGAATGTGGAGGACACTTTGGACACAAGAAGACCGCAAGGAAGATTTTGGATTGTGGATTTTATTGGACACTGATTTCAAGTATGGCAGTTAGTGCTCAGCAAACTGGAATTCGAGACCCCAGAGTGAGAAAAGTATCTGAGATTGCCCTACAATCTTTAAAGATTCTTATGATTTTGCAAGGTCTGCCCACGCTGTCAGAGAGTTGGAAACATGTCGAATAGGAATCAAATGATTCAATCACCTATATTCGTAGCTGAAGTCTTCGATGTATGGGGAATTGATTTCATGGAGCCTTTTCCTCCATTAGATAACAAGTACTATATTCTTCTAGTTGTGGATTATGCTTCTAAATGGGTTGAAGTTGTTGCTGCCGAGAAGGATGATGCAAAAACAGTGGTCAAGTTTATAAAGAATAACATTCTTTATAGATTGGATTCCTAAAACTCTCTTCAATGATCGAGGTACTCACTTCTGCAACAAGATTGTACAATCATTGGTTGATAAATATGGAGTTTGCCCATAGGGTATCTACTTCATATCATCCTCAAACCAGTGGTCAAGCTAAAATATCAAATCGTCAAGTGGAGCTGATTCTCGAGAAGACAGTCAATGTTCAAAGGAAGGATTGGAGTATGCGACTAGGAGATGCTTTATGGGCCTATCGTACAGCTTACAAGACACCTCTTGGAATATCGCGATACAGAATTGTGTTTGGTAAGCCATGTCACCTACCTGTAGAAATAGAGCACAAAGCATGGTGGGCAATAAAGCAATGCATTCTCAACTTTGACAAAGCTGGAATTCAAAGGATGCTGCAATTACAAGAACTTGAAGAAATTAGAAATGAAGCATATGAAAATTCTAGAATCTACAAAGAGAAGACCAAAGCCATACATGATAAAGGGATTTTGCGAAGATCGTTTCATGAAGGTCAAAAGGTTTAAGTATACAACAATCGATCGAAGGACTTCCTTGGAAAATTGAGATCGAAATGGTTGTAGACACCCAGTTTTGGCTTATATCCTTTAATTTAGTATATTTGCTTCTACATTTGCATTTAGGGTCATTTATGTCATTTTCTAATTCACTTTTTATTTGACTAATATTATTAGGATTTATTTTACTAATTGGCACTTAGCTTTAATTATTTAAATTGCATTCGAAATTACAAAAAATGGAAATTGGAAAATTAAAAAAAAAAAGAGAGAGAAGTTTTTATCTTCATTTAATTGCTTACATGTCATCTTTGATATTTACCTTTACATATTTTCATAAATACAAAAAGTATCAAAAAAAAGAAAGAGAAAGTTGTGCTTTGGATTAGTTCATTTGGGCCCTCATTTCTTCACTTGGCCCATTTACTTTAGGGGCCGTTTGGTTTGCGATAATCTTGGGATATGCCCGGGTATCCTGGGAGATTACCGTCAGATGGCCTTGTTTGGTTCCTATTTCGCTTGGCATAAAGATACCCGGCATTTCACTTAATGCGCCGACATTCCCATGGTGTGTAGCATGCGTGGGCATCTGAATTACCCCCGATTTCGTTGGGAACGGAAATGGCCGGGTATTTCACTTAAAGGGGGTTAGTGAAATTGGATCATTTTGTCCTTATTAATTTTCATTATTTACACCCTATGCCCCTTCCTATTTAAGTGGGTTTTTTCCCCAACTTCCTCATTTTTTCCAAATTTTCCTCTCTCTCTAAAACCTCACTCTCTCTCACTACAAACCCGCCAGGTTTTCTTTGCAGCAGATCGCCGCCGTCTCTTGCTTTCACCGTCGCCGGTTGCTTGGGCTTGATTACTCTTCCGCAGATCTACAAGTTGGTATAACTTTTAACCAATTTATGTGGATTTTTAATGTTGATTGTTTGTGGATTTATGTTGATTGTTTGTGGATTTCTGTTGAATGTTTGTGGATTTTTTATGTTGATTTCTTGTGTTTTTCTGTTTTATGTTGATTTTGAGAGGTTTTGATGGCTTTCGAGTGTGCTTATGAAATTTGTTATTTTTAGCAATTGTTATGGGAATGAATGAATCATGTCTTGTTTGCTTTTGATGGGTTCGGGTTTGCTTGTTGGTATATGGTTGTTTTAGTTGTAAATTAGGGTTCTGACTTGGATTTGTGTGGGTAATATTGTTGAAATATATGTTTATGTTGGGTACGGGTCATTTGTAATTAGATCATTTATGGCATCGAGTTCAAACAATGCAAAGACTGAGGAGTGGTCCGATGAATGCATTCAAGCTGTCGTTGATGCAATGACCAAGCATTGCTTCGAAGATGTGTGGTCGATTTGGGGGTGTACCTCTAAATATCACGACGGGCCTAACCTTTTCAACCATTTTGTAGAACTATGCCCATCGAAAAAAGACAAGGGTGGGGAGTTTTGTCATTACGTAGACAAGTTGAAGAAAGAGTTCGAGATAGCTCATGCAATGGTGCAATTTGGGTTTAGGTTTAATAAGTTTGAAAAATTAGAGGGTCCAGATATTTTGTGGACTCTGTGTGAAAGGGAAAATCATTCCCTTCCATCACTTAGAGGAGTCAAACTGCCACACTATATGCAGTTGCGTATAATGTTCACCGATAGCTAGTGAACATTTTAGGTTTATTTATTGTAGGTTTTAATGTTGAAAAACATCTGCTATTTGTGATGAATGTTTTGTATTTGATGCATATTATTCAATGATATTAACATTTCATAAGGTTTTCATATTCAAATGTTTATAATTTCCAATAGTTATCAAATGTGGCATTGCATTGATAAGAATGATATTTGTATATTATCATAATTTATTTAGTTTATGCTTTGGATATTCAATCTATAAATGGCAGGACGTGAAATAACCATACAAGTCCGTAGGGTTACTAGGGTGATTTGTTCGGTAGAGGAGGAAATGATTTTGTTGGAGTCCATGCAAACCCTCCCCACTTATAATGGACATTTCGGGCCAGGGTGGCTAGAACGTTTGGCTACGATGGTGAACAATCGACTAGGTTTGGTGAAGTTCGAAGGCCACCATATTAATAGCAAGATTAGGCAGCTGAAAAGGCAGTTTGGTGTAATTAATATGTTGTTGCGTGATGGTTTCGGCTATAGTGAGGTCACACATCAAGTTGTCGGCTCTTATCAGATGTGGGATGCTTGGATGGAGGTAATGTAAATGATGTTATTATGTGTGTTATGATATTGGAAGATAATTAAGTGCATGGGTGTAGGTAATCAAGTAAGCCTATGATTAATAAGCTGTGTTTTAAAATGATGTCTAGGCTCACGTGTGTGATCCAGTCTCAAGGGATGCTAGCCGTTTCAGGAATAACTCATTCCCTCACCACCCCATGATGCAACAAATATGGGGAGCCCCTAGGGTTGTTGATGCTGGAGCTGGTACGGGTGGGGGAGATGGTAGTGATGAAGAAGGGGAGATTGATAAATTGGACTTGATGTAGTTCATGGTTTTAGGATTTCATTATGGTTGAATGAACATTTTTTCTGTATTATGATGTAAGCAACATTTGTTGAAAACCATATGGGTTTTCATAGGCTTAGCTAATGACTTTGGATGAATTGAACTTTTATGTGGTATATGATTGACATAATTATGCACTTTTTAATTGGTTTTTTCGAATTTTATTATCTTATGTATGGTGTTTTATTATTTGTCGTAGAAATTGTGCAACCAATGGCCAAAACATATGTGGTGTATGTTGGTCATCGGCCCGGTATATATGACACATGGCCGGAAGCACATTCGCAAGTGCATGGGTTCCGTGGCGCAGTCCACAAGTCATTTGCGAGTAGAGAGGAAGCTGAAATATCATTTTTGCCATATTGGGACATGAATGACAATGGGGGAGAGGATATATTGCAAAACCAAAATTATAAGCAAAACTTTTCTTTTACTTGGTTTCATGTAATGCTAGCTCTCATTATAGGCATTATTGTTGGTAAATTAATTTGAATTATGTCAAACATATTCTCACTTATGAAAAATGTGTAATGAGGTGAAAACACAATTTGGGAAAATTGGATTCTATTATCTAAGTATGCTTAATTTGCTTATTCTTATAATAGGGGGTAATTGAAGTAATTTGGCAACAATACCCAACCCATAATATATGATTAACTCTAAATAAACATGGGTATTATGTACATGGGTATATCATTTTTAAGTGAAATACCTGGGTATTTCTTTGCCGAACCAAACACAGCCATCCGATATACCCATCAGATGGCTGGTCATTTCACTTATCCATCAACATACCCAGGCATAAACATACCCATGGTAATATTTGGTTTAGGCGAACCAAACGGCCCCTTAAGGTTTTTGCTTTGGGCCTTCTTGCTAGGGTCTTTCTTTACTTTTTGGATTTTGTCTTGGGTCATAATTTGTCAAAGCCCATTTCCCTTTTATCCCATTACAAAATAGTGATACTAGAAGAAGGAATAATTAGTTGTACTTTCTTTTATTTATATTACAAAAAATATATATGTCTGTTTATACCTCAATTTACAATTGAGGGTAAATTGGTCTTCACATAAATATAATTAAGATGTATGGTCAGGATTTAATCAAAAATCTTAAAAGAATTTGGTTTCTACACCACCCTAGTTCTGATAGAATTAGGAAAATCTTCTAATTAATTACAAGGGCTGAAATTAATTAATTATTGAATAAATAATAATTATTTTTCAGGATAATTATTATTAAAATCATCACATGTGCCGCCCCTACCTAGGAGAGTGGCAAAGGAAGTCAATCGGAAGCAGTTTCCTGTAATGTTGCTGCCTACTAGGGAGGCAACCAAGTAAAAAAGGAAAATTGCTTGTCATCTACCCATGAGATGAAAAATACCTTATGGACTTACATAGCAATGCCTAAGGTCGTCTCCCATGTAGAGGAGAGGCCGCCCACTGCCCTGGTGAGAGATATTTTTCTCTTCCTGCAGGAAGGAGGCAAAAAGCTAAAATTTGTCAGCAAAAGAAACATCTATGCACGTGAGAGAGGCATGAGATTTTCAACCTCACAACTCTTCCATATAGTTGACCAACTATAGTGGAGAAATCGCCTGGCCCTTTTCCCCTCCCCGGGAGGCGAAACTGCAACTTTGTATTTTGTTCAATTAAGGACAAAATATTAAAATTGACCAATTGAAGAGGCTAGATGCTGCGATTTCTACCAAGGAGTATACCATGATGATCCTTGAGCTATGTAGATCATCTTGGTAAAATTTCACCTCATTCTGACATCGGAGTAAAAACTTATGCCCGGTTTTCAGTTAAGGACATTTTGGGGAGTGAAACCAAATTCACCATGATAGAGAGCTCGAAATCACTTGAGATTTTTTCCATAGTCTTAGAGATAATCTAAGCCTACTGGTGAAATTTTGGTTTATTCTGAGATCGTTTGCAACTTTTGCATTCTTTTCAGTTAAGGACATATGGCTTTGTCACCCCTGTTTAAGCCATTTTCTTAATTAATTGTTATTTTCATGATTTGAAGAGCTAAATATGGTTAAGTATGAAGAATTTCGTGGCCTTAGTGTTCAAAGTCCAATTTATGATGTCAATTGGCCACTACTTAGTCAAAATAGCTAAATTCAGCACAAAAGAAGCAACGAAGGCCTGCTGCAGTGTGATAGGAAGAAGGAAAAATTATCATCAACCACCCAGGAGGTAGATTTCCATCTCCCATCCAAGCAGAGTGGCACCCTAGCATCTATTTCGCCCTCTCCCTAGTGGTTGGAAGCAATCAGAAGGAGAAAGAAGCTTCACTACACCTTCCTGGAGACTATCATCTACCTAGGAGGAGGAATTCGCTTTCTTCAGCAAGGCAAGCCCATTAATGTCAAAGCCCATGCCGCCCCCTATATAAAGGGAGGCCATTCTCAGGTTTTAGGCAGATATCACTCATTTCAAAAACCAACTCCTGAAGCTACAAACTTGCTCCGCGCAAAAAACCAAGCTCCGTGCTTATTTTCTCTCTAGCTCTACGCCATTCTCAACCTGTTCATCACGAGTTCTTACTCGTTCATCAAATTTTCCTTGTTTAGATCTTGTCTCAGCACAATCAAACACTCTTTTAGTGTTTTTCTCTTGTTTCAATCTTATCTCCGGACATAAAAACATTGTACACGTGTTTCTTTCTCAAAAATAACAAATCAAATTATTATTTTGTTTTCAATTTCAATTGCAATCAAAGCAGATCTCTTAAATATGATCTAGTTAGAAGAAGGCCCAGTTATGAGTAGTAGTTTTGTACGGATCCAATGATTTAAATGCTCTGGTGTGACTTTGATCTAGTCCCCACAATCGCTCTGATCTTTCAATCTACTGCCCCGCGCTCCAGATCCAGTTATTTACAACCTCTTTATCAATTTCAGCAAATTGACTGGCACGCTCCTATGCTATCAAAAAGAATTCTCCGCGAAAACTCTAGCAAGAGATTTTTGGCGCAACATCTCTTTTTGGCACGCCCGGTGGGACAAGTACACTTACTCTCTCCCTCTCTGGCGTCCCTCTCTCTCTCTCTGTCCCTCTACCTAGTCGGTGATCCCCGGCTTCACTTCTCCTAGTCTCTCAGCAAGGTGTCCGCCTCACTCAAAGGTCCACACCAACTCATTTTCCTTGACGCTTGAAGCAGGACAAGACAACAGATCTCTCCTCCAACGCCTCAAGGTATAATTTTCTTTACTTTTTCTTTTCCCCTCTCTTCTTTCTAAGTCATACCAAGTGGCAAACATGCCACCTAAGGTTGATGAAGGTAGATATAGCCATGGTATGCAAACCAGAAGCAAAAACGTGGCTGATCTTTCACAATTACCTTTGGAGTCTTATTCAAAGATCTTGTTGCAATACCTCACTGAAACCATGAATGAAATTTCTTTGGCAAAGGAGCAGAGGATGCAGCAACTTAAGAGATCTATAGATCAGATGAACAGATCTCATGACCAACTTAAGGAGGCTAATGACTTATTTAAGGAGTAGATGGTTCAAGACCGTGAGAATATCCTGGCTCAGATTGGTCAAGTAGAAGATAGTCTCGGGGGGCAAATCCAACAAGTAGCCCAAGATTCGAGACAAGTTAACCTGCCTGCACTTCTCCCTCCACCTGTGCTGCCACATGCTAATAATTGTGCTAACCAGGTGAGAGTTCCACCTCAAGTGGAGTTAGTTGGTAATAACAACTTACCACCTCCTAGGAAGGGAGCAGCAAGGGGTGAGAATGAAGCTGATCTCATCCCTGGACACCAGGAGGCAGTAGATCACGTACCTGACAACGTGGAAGAGGAAGTCAACCCAGTTGGTCCTCGAGCTGTAGCCTATGTACCACCTCATGTGAGGAATGGTAATGGCAATGGTGCAAGGAATGGTCATCAACGCCATCCGCCTCAAGGTGTTGATGCACAAGTCCCAGTCAATCAGAACCACATCAGGGAGATGATTGAAGATATGATTGGCCCAGCCTACAGGAGAGTAGGCAGGCCATCTTTCCAGAAGCCCTACCCTGAAGAATATGATAGGATCTATCCTTTACCTCGTGGGTACAAGGTTCCTGACTTCACAAGCTTCTCTGGTACTTCTAGTAAGCAGACGACTCTGGAACACATTGCTCGCTTCACTGTACAGTGTGGGGAAGCTAACTCTGGCTACCACAAGCTTCGCCTGTTTCCTAACTCTGTTACAGGAGCAGCTTTTACTTGGTACATCAACCTACCACCCAACTCGGTGAGAACTTGGGAGGAGATGGAAAGGTTGTTTCACACGCAGTTCTATAGAACCTGAGGTCTCCATGGCTGACTGGTCACGCCTCTACCAGAAGAAAGGGAAATCAGCTGAGGAGTACTTAGCTCGTTTCAAGAAGCTAAGGAATAGGTGTCGCACGTCGCACACCTCTCCATGAGATAGAGTTTGTGCGCCTAGCTCAGAATGGACTTGATATAGAACTTCGAAAGAAGTTCGAAGGAGTTGAGTTTAGAGACTTCTTCGAGATGTCAACCAAGGTAACAAGATATGAGACTCTCCTAAGGGAGGAAAATGAAAGGAAAAGTTCATCTTATGGCACGTACTATCAAGAGCCAAATTTTGAACTTGGGATAGCTGAGGTCAAGGCAGATCGCCCGGCTAAATGCGCAATTTAGGTTCTAACGTTTGCCGCAAACTACAAATCAGGTTCTAACGTTAGCTTTTGTGTCAATTTAGGATCAAACGTTATCGTGTTGGCAAAACACGCGCTAATTTCCCCGCGTTTTGATGGATTGAGAGGGCACTTTCTTGATAAATTAAGTTAGCATTAGCTAGATCAAGTCGCGGATTAACGTTCAGGCTTGGTTGTTTGTAGCAATTGGGGGAGGACGGAAGTCCCTTCCAAGGGAGATAAGGAACGTTGAGTGAGAAATTGCTCTTTGTGCTTGTATAAATTACTAGTTCTTAATGCTTTGACTCCTAGCAAATCTTTAAGGCTTGACGGCTAATTGATTAGTTAGGAGGAAAAAGGGGTAATTTAAGCTTTGACGAGTAATCTTATCTAATTAAGGTGATTTAGCAATTAATTCCAACAAGCTATTCTATGATTTCATAATTATTAGATATCAATGATCCATGTTATAATTGTCAATAGGGATATTAATTCTATGTTGGAGGTTTTTATTAATTGTTTTCTTGATTATTCACTACTTTCTTGTTAATTGTTTTCTTTAATTTTCTTGATTGCTTCCTTAGTTGATTTTAATTGTTAATTAGATTAGATTCAATTTCACTATAAAAATTCTCTTTAATCTGTTTAATCATTTTAAGAAAAAGATAAGTAACCTTTCCCTCTATGGGTTCGACCCCTACTTGCCATATCTGCTTTATTTAGGATTTTGTTGGGATTTTAGTTTTATGATTTGCTGACGACCGATCATAAATTTTGGCGCCGTTGCCGGGGACATTGCGTTTTATTTTTCCTTTTCTTTCTTTTTCTATTTTAATTTGCACTTAATCATCTTTTATTTTATAGGAAAAATTCAAAGGTGCAACCACGTTCGTTACGGGAGCTGAATTTCAACTGTGAAGTGCCGCCCCTCTGTATTGATTATCCAGCAATGGATATGACATACAAACTGAAGCCAGGAGTAATCCGTATGTTGCCGATTTTTCAAGGAGAGCCTCATGAGAACCCTCATGAGCTCCTGCAAGTTTTCTTTATCAAGTGTGCTGCAATCACTGGGATGCCTGAAGAACAAGCTAAACTTCGAACTTTTCCGCTCACTCTTGAAGGAAAAGCAAGGAGCTGGTTTGTGAGCCTATCACCAAAATCCATAACTTCGTGGAAGGAATTGGAGACAACATTCTTGAACAAGTATTTTCCAGAAGCAAAGCGAGCTGTTGTCAGAAAAAGAATCAGTTCTTGTCAACAATCACCTGACGAGAAGTGGCATCAATACTGGGAGAGATACAATGGGGTTTGTGCGAGTTGCCCTTATCACAACTTGAGTGAAGCACTTCTAATTCAGAATTTTTATGATGGACTTCTCTGTGAAGATCGAACATATATTGATTCTGCAAGGGGAGGAAGCCTTACACTCAAAACACCTGAAGAAGCAAGGAAGCTGCTCAACACCATGACTGAAAACGTCCATCAGTTCTCTACAAAGGAAGATTTGTCATCCAAAGGATCAAAATCAAATTTGGAGATGAAGGAATTTATGGATAACACTAAAAACGCCATATCCTCATTGACTGCTCAATTTGGAAGTCTAGCAAAGATGTTTACCGACTTTATAAGTATCCAGCAAGCTTCTAACCAAAATCATTCATATGTACCGCAAAGACATGTGAATGAAAATACAAGAAGATACGGAATCAAGTCTATGGAGGAAATTCAACCGTGGCAAGCACAAGACATGGAATCATCTAATATCCCATTTCCACCTGCAGTTTCACTGCCTCCAGCACCTGCTTTCTCTGCCGAACCACCAGCAGCTGCTGTACCCGAAATTCAAGTAACCAGAGAAGAAGAGACTCCAGCCGAACCCAAGAAGAAACAACTTAATTCATCACCAAGAGCTTCTCGACCTAAATCAAGATTCTAAGGAATGAAGAAGATGGAGACCATTTACGGTCCACCACCGTTTCCTCAAAGGTTTGCATAACCACTCAATTCACTTCGAAATTTAGAGATAGGAGACTTTGTTTTTCCTGCAGATTTATATGTCCTGAAGATGAATGAAGATGATCTTCATCTACCGCACTTGTCGTTGCTGCTAGGGAGACCATTCCTTTCAACAGCCAGCGCAAATTTTGACATGAAAGATGGAAAACTCAGCATGGAATTTGATGGTGAAGCCATTGAATTTGATATAAATGAAGCCATGAAAACTCCTGCCGAAATCCATTCTATTTGTGCAATTGAAGTTTGCTCTGAACAAGTTCAATCACTTCAATATGAAGATGAGCTTGAACTAGTTCTTGCAAAAAGCCTGGATGAAGAAGAAATCAAGGAAGCAGAAATCCTGACGCCAGAAGATGTAGCTGCAACCATCAGAGAATTGGAAACATCACTTGCTGCTGAAGAAAAAGCATCAGTTTCCTACATAAGTTTGGAGCCAACGCCAACACCCCTGCCATCCATCATTCAACCACCTGAAGTCAAACTGAAACAACTACCTGAAGGCCTGAAATATGTTTTCCTTGGAGACAAAGAGACTCTACCCGTTGTTATTTCAAGTAAATTGAATAATTTACAAGAAGAACAACTCATCAGAGTTTTGAAAGAATACAAGGAAGCCATTGTAAACACCCATTTTTGCCTTTATCCTTTAATATGCATTAAGGGCAATAAGGGGGATTTTGGTCAATTGACATTACATTCGACTCACATTAGCATTTTATGCTAACGTGCCCATTTTAGTATTTAATTTTCGCATTCAAAATCCATGATTTCATTCCAATTGTCCATTATTTCTTTCATTCAGTTTGGTAGCACCAATTTGAAAAAAAAAATCCTAAGCCCCAACCGTTAGTCTCGTACTCTCTCGTTTACCATTGTCAATTTCTTTGGGACTAACTACAATGCACATTCCTTTTGGGCTTATTACCACTCTTTTTCATTTGGGCCTTTCCATTTTCCATTTTGGGTCCACCTCGTTCAAATAGGCAAGTCTCATTCTTCTTGGACCCTTTCTCTAATTCTAGATGGGCTAACCTTTTTATTTTTTCTTTTTCTTTTTCCTTTTTCTTTTGGCTAGGATAGGCCCACGAAATTGTAAAAGGAGGGAGCAAAGCAAAAACACATACAATTACTTCTTTGATTTGGTTACAATGGAAAGATCCCATTTTTTCTTTTTATAAATAAATAAACGGTGTTACAATGTGCAATAATCATGAGGATCATGTCGATTTTAACCCCCTTTTGCTCTTGCTCTGCTCTCTCTTATCTCGATCTTTTTGGCCCGCTTTAAGGTTCTCGCAAAGCTGCAGAGTAGAGACAAGCACAAAGGTCACTTATTTAAAATGGCAAAAGGACAGGCAGTGTGTCTATTTCCATTTCAGGGCACTAATGTATTGCTAAATTTTGAAGACCATACCAATCTCGACGCATTCATCAAAGTAAGGGTGCATTACAAGACCCATTTGTTATCTCCTATTAGAGTTTAGCACAGGTTGTTAACCCACTCTCACATCATGCATTTGTTTCACATACCCTAAATCCCCCAACACATACATAAACCCAGGCCAACTCATACAATAAGCCAAGTTGTACTACAGTCTTGCATTGCTGCAGTACTCACGAGACACAACCAAACAAAAAGAAAACAAAAAGAAAATCAGGCATTTACACTCTACTACACCAACCCTTCAGACACTGGCAAACACAAACACACACTGCCACGCACCAACACACACTCTTACACAATACCACCCAAGCCACTGCCTATCAAGCTCAAACAAAAAAGGAAAAAGAGACAAAAGGAAGGGCAGTTGATTCCCTACAAAGGGGAATGGGGAGAAGAAACAAAAGGGGATGGGAGAGGGAACTGAAAGGAGAGAAAAGGGAATTCAAAGTTAGAAACAATAAAGGCTATTGAGCCATTAGACTAAGGAGGCAGGGAGAGAACAGTGAAGGGGGGTCTTGGGCATTGAAATAAAAAAACATCAACCAAGGAGAGGGGGGGTCTTTTTTTTTTTTGGTCATAGTTTCTAAAAGAAAAAAAGCATTGTAGCAGTAAAAAAAATACCAAAAAAAACAAAAAAAAACCCAAAAGATTTCAGAGGTTCATCGTTTTTTTTAAAAAAAAAAGATGAAGGGAAACCTAAAGAAAAAAAAGCTTTTGAGAAGGAAGGTCAGTAGGGAGGGAAAGCCAGTTTTTTTTCCACAGCAAGTTTATAGGATCCTTAGAATAACCGAAAATACAAAAAAATTAATCATTTTCTTTCTTTTTATAGTTAAACCCCAACCAAAACAGAAAAACATAAAAAAAAGAAAGAAAATACAAAAAAGATGAAGAGGAAAAGAGGGAACCTTTCATGAATTTTGAAGCCTCTGAGAACTTTTTTTTGGCCCCTCCATTTTTGTTCTTAGCTTTAGTGTCGGTTTAGGCTTAGGTTTGGGGTTTCGGGACTTAGAGTGGCCACTTAGGAAAACCGTTCGGTGGGTTTGTCAAGGAGACAAGGGGGAACGACATATCCGAATTTGGAGGTCATCTGACGGCCAGATTGACCGGATCAGAGTAAAGCTTTAGACTCTGTTTAAACTAAGTTCGACGGGTTATGGGGTGTTTCGGAGAGAATCAAGGCCAGATCTGAGACGAGGAGGCCAAGGAGAGGCGATCTGCACTTTCTCGGCTTCGAAGGAGGCTCCGGCGACGGCATCCACGGTGGTCCACGGTAATCCGACGCCGCCAAAGAAAACAACTCAGGTGAAGTAAAAATAATTATTCTGGAATAAAAAATGTTAGCTCTTATATTTGTATGTGTTTTGACTGAGATTTGTATCTGTGTGTTATATGGCAATTTAGCTTTTACAATAAATAGGTTAGGAATTAATTTTGGGCTTTGGGTAATGGGCCGTTTAATGTTGAAAACCTAGTCTTTGGTAATTATTTGGAAATTGAAAAAGATAGTCCTTTATTTAGTTAGTCAAAGTAATTAAGTAAAACAAGTTTGGAATTTAAGAATGAACGATTAGAAATTATTTCAAGTAATTTAGAAATTAAAATTGTTCTTTGTTAATTAGTAAATTAGAATTTGGGGTTTGGGCTTATAGTTGTGTTTGGGCTTTACTTATTTTTGAGCCCTCCCTTTTTTATGTTTGGGTTTTATTTTGTTTGGGTAGATATTTCTGTTGGGCATTATATCTTTAAATGGGTTTTAGTTTTAGTTGGGCTTTTAATATATATGTATGTATATGCTTTGGGCCTTAATTTCCATTGGACTTTATGTCCTTTTATTGTATGGGTTAGGATTTTTTTTTTTTTAGATTGGGCCTTGTATCTTTTTATTTACTTAGGTTTCATTTTCTAATCTATATGTGGGCATTATAAAAAGGTGGACTTAGGATTTTATCTAAAGTCTAAGTCTAATTAACACGAGTCAATAATCGGGTTAAATAACCCTAGAATTAATATGAAGAATAAGTTGATACTAAATTTGTTTCGATTAAAGTTCAAAATAGTTTTTAACATTGATAATTTCAGTTCAAGTTACTTTAATTAAAAAAAAATCATTTGCATCCATGTTTATTTTCATCTAAATTGTTGTCAATCACTGCTGTCATGTTAATTAATTAAAAGGATCCGATGATGGGATGTTTGATTGGGACTTGGACACTTGTTGTCAGTCTCGATTCATCGTTCCTAGGCTTGGAACATCTGAATGGGGGTCTTACCAGTATGAGTGGAAGACACCCGGACAGTGTTCCTCGTATAATTGCTCGATAAAATTTGCATTAACCGGAAAACATGCATCACGTGCATTCATGCATCTAAGGTTTGGATTTAGTAATTCCAATTAGTAGTCAAAGTAAATCAAATCAAAAGAGATAAAAATTGAAATGGAGTAAAACTGTTCTCTTCAAAATTAAAAAGAGTTTGTGCTTGAGAATAGTTCTCTTTTAGTTTTCAAAAGACAAAAAAAATCAAAAAGGAAAAATTGAGTATTTCAAAATTAATAAAAAGGTTTTCAAAAAATCCAAAAAAATTCAAAACACAAAAATCAGAAAAGAATTTCATCTATTTAGCTCTTTTTCAAATTGGGAAAGTTCCCATCAAGTTTTCAAAGTATTCAATTTAGCTCTTTTTCAAATTGGGAAAGTTCCCATCAGTTTTCAAAGTATCCAATTTAGCCAGTTTTTAAATTAGGAAAGTTCCCGTCAGGTTTTAGTTTTCAATTTAGGGAAAGGTCCCATCATTTTCAGTTTTAGTTTTTAAAATGGGAACGTTCCCATCAAAAGTATTTTTCAAATCGAGTCGTTTTAATGGTAAGTTTTAAAGAAAATCCTCTCATGAGGAGCCCAAAAGAGAACAAACAATAAACGGGTTCAATTCCCAACAATCCTATTTCAAAATTCAAAAACCATTTTTGCTTTGTTTATTTGCTTAATGTCAAAGATTAATAGATTTTAATGGCATGGAAATACTGAAAAATAGAAACAACCAATAATAGAAACCCACGTTAAGTCTAGACTAGTCAGTGCTGTCTTTTGACAGGCGTCGTGGGGGTGCTAATCCTTCCCCACGCGTACCCGACTCCCGAACCTTTAAGACTCTGGTTAGAAGACCGTTTATTAGGTTTAGTGTTGCCTTTGCCAAGCGTAGGTTAATATTAGACTTAATAATCCGATAGGTGGCTAATCACACCTAGGTTAAAAAAGATTAGTGGCGACTCTAGTTTTTAAGTCGTTTCGGCAGAGTCCCCGGACCCGAACGTTACGACATAATCCTAAATCAGGATTGGAATAAGACTGATAAGGGATAATCCTAAACTAGGATTGGAATAAAAATGATAAAGCAATAATCCTAAATCAAGATTAAAAATAAAGCAATGACCCTAAACCAAGATCAAAACTAAGCAATGATTCTAACTCAGGATTTAAAATGAAGAGGTGATCCTTAACCAGGATTAAGATGGAGCAAAGATCCTCAACCAGGATTTAAAATAAAGCAATGATCCTCAACCGGGATTAAAAATGAAGCAATGATCCTCAAACAGGATATAAAATGAAGCAATGGTCCTCAAACAGGATTAAAAACGATCCTCAACCAGGATTAAAAACGATCCTCAACCAGGATTAAAATAAAGCTATGATCCTCAACCAGGATTAAAATAAAGCTATGATCCTCAACCAGGATTAAAATAAAGCAATGATCCTCAAACAAGATTAAAGTAAAGCAACGATCCTCAACCAAGATTAAAATAAAGCTGATAAAGCAATAACCAAAAATCATGATCGGAGTTGTATCACAAAGCAATGATAAAATAAATCTTGAAGAAAATCTGAACTGCTCGGAGAACTTACCAATGCAAACTCTGGATAGAGACCTTGACCAAGGATTTTAAGCTTATACATGAATTCTTGATGAAAAACCCAATAGAATGAAATGATACCTTTGGAAAATGACTCTGAATCTGATACTGTAATTGTAAACTTCTTGATTCATGTGGAAAGAGGACCATTTTGCAGTCAATTGAAATAAACTGCAGGGAAGATCGCCCTGGATCTACTGAAGTATATTGAGGAAAGATCGCCCTGGATCAATTAAAGAAAAGATCACCCTCGATCAACTGAAATAAACTGAAGAAAAGATTGCCCCGGATCAATTGAAATAAACTGAAGAAAAGATCGCCCTGGATCAACTGAAATAAACTAAAGAAAAGATCGCCCTGGATCAATTGAAATAAACTGAAGAAAGACCGCCCTGGATCAACTGAAATAAACTGAAGAAAGACCGCCTGGGTCAACTGAAATAAACTGAAGAAAGACCGCCCTGCCTCAATTGAAATAAACTGAAG
>AWUE01012588.1:0-12004 GCA_001974825.2 Corchorus olitorius
AATCTCACCAAAATGATTATAGTTAGGCTATAAACAATGGAAAGAAAAGCATTGAGGTTTGCCTAATCGAATACGATTCAAAACGGAACTAATGGCCCAGATAGGCCCAAAATAAAATGTGTTCCAAATGAGCTAAAAACTTCACAGTGGACTAATCTCACCAAAATGAGTATAGTTAGGCCATAAACAATGGAAAGAAAGGCATTGAGGGTTGCAAATCGAAGAGGATTCAAAACTTGACTAATGGGCCCCGATAGGCCCAAAATAACAAGTGTTCCAAATGAGCTAAAAACTTCACATTGGACTAATCTCACCAAAATGATTATAGTTAGGCCATAAACAATGGAAAGAAAATCATTGAGGGTTGCCAAATCGAAGACGATTCAAAACGGAACTAATGGGCCCCGATAGGCCCAAAATAACAAGTGTTGAAAATGAGCTAAAAACATTACAGTGGACTAATCTCACCAAAATGATTATAGTTAGGCCATAAACAATGGATAGAAAAGCATTGAGGTTTGCCTAATCGAAAACGATTCAAAACGGAACTAATGGGCCCAGATAGGCCCAAAATAAAATGTGTTCCAAATGAGCTAAAAACTTCACAGTGGACTAATCTCACCAAAATGATTATAGTTAGCCCATAAACAATGGAAAGAAAGGCATTGAGGGTTGCCAAAGCGAAGACGATTCAAAACGTCACTAATGGGCCCTAATAGGCTCAAAATAAAAGTGTTCCAAATGAGCTAAAAACTTCACAGTGGACTAATCTCACCAAAATGATTATAGTTAGGACATAAACAATGGAAAGAAAAGCATTGACGGTTTGCCAAATCGAAGACGATTGAAAACGTCACTAATGGGCCCCGATTGGCCCAAAATAAAAAGTGTTCCAATTGAGCTAAAAACTTCACAGAGGACTAATCTCACCAAAATTATTACAGTTACGCCATAAACAATGGAAAGAAAAGCATTGAGGGTTGCCAAATCGTAGACGATTCAAAACGGAACTAACGGGCCCTGATAGGCACAATATAAAGAGTGTTCCAAATTAGCTAAAAACTTCACAGTGGACTGATCTTACCAAAATGATTATAGTTAGGCCATAAACAATGGAAAGAAAAGCATCGAGGATTGCCAAATCGAAGACGATTCAAAACGGAACTAATGGGCCCCGATGGGCCAAAAATAACAAGTGTTCCAAATATGCTAAGAACATCACAGTGGACTAATTTCACCAAAATGATTATAGTTAGGCCATAAACAATGGAAAGAAAAGCATATAGGGTTGCCAAATCGAAGACAATTCAAAATGGAACTAATGAGCCCCGATAGGCACAAAATAAAAGTGTTCCAAATTACCTAAAAACTTCACAGTGGACTAATCTCACCAAAATGATTATAGTTAGGCCATAAACAATGGAAAGAAAGCATTGAGGGTTGCCAAATCGAAGACGATTCAAAACAGTCACTAATGGGCCCCGATAGGCTCAAAATAACAAGTGTTCCAAATGAGCTAAAAACTTCACAGTGGACTAACCTCAGCAAAATGATTATAGTTAGGCTATAAACAATGGAAAGAAAAGCATTGAGGTTTGCCTAATTGAATACGATTCAAAACGGAACTAATGGGCCCAGATAGGCCCAAAATAAAATGTGTTCCAAATGAGCTAAAAACTTCACAGTGGACTAATCTCACCAAAATGATTATAGTTAGACCGTAAACAATGGAGAGCAAGGAAAGGATGTGCATGGGTTGCAAGGAAGCATGGAGAAGCATGAAGATCAAGGAGATATCACACAACATGTTTCTAGCACCAAGGAGATGCCAAAGATGCCATTAGGTCCAATGACAAGAGCAAGAGCCAAAAGATTCAAGGATGCATTATTGGGCCATGTTAGAACTCATCTTGAAGACTTGAAGGCCATCAGAGTTCATTTGAAGAGCTTTTGAAGATGATTTGGGCAAGAATATATTCTCATCGATTCCAAGTTCATCACTTTGCTTGCAATCGATGGATGAATGAGCTTGAATGTGTTATTTAGGCCATTGTGGGCTTTATTTATTTTAGATTAGCTTATTTTTAAGTTTGGATATTATTTGGGTTGGGCTTTGTTTGACTAAGTCCAATCCTTGTTTAATTATGTCTTTATTTGCTTTTCCTAGTTGGGTTTGGACTAGTTATACCCTAGGCCATATATTTGGACGAAAATTAGGTTTTATTTTTGGATATTGGTCAAACCCCTTTGCCTATATAAAGGCATCAACCCCCTCTTGTAAACGCAAGTTAAGTTTATCAATTAAAGAGAGATTCTTTTGAAAATTTAGCTTCTTTGCTCTAGTTTGAGTAAGCTTAGGGTTCTTCAATCATGTAGAGTCCTAGCAAACAATTAAGTTGTGATTGCTTGATTGTTTGTGAATCTTGTGATCTTAGGTTGACAATTGCAGGTCTAATTTTCATCTAAGGCCGACGAACGAAGAAGATTGCTTTAGTGAAGATCATCAACATACACATCTAGAAGTTGAAGAAATTCAAGTTGATTCTTGGCAGGTCACAAGGATAGATTTGAATTTAATACAACTAGATTCGTATCAATTGGTTTCAGAGCATAGGTTGTCATATTCAATCGTTAAATCTATCCTTCTATTCATCTATCATCAAGTTTTTCATCCATCTCATCCATCAAAGTTTTTTTCAAATTTTCTAGATCTAAAAATTCTGAAAATTCAAAAATTCATTGTGGTTTCATCTTAACTCCAATCGACTTGAAAATTAAGATTTGGAGTCCTCATACCTTGTAGTTTAATCTAAAATATTTCAAAAATTAAAAAATTAAAAAAAAATTCGACCATAATCTTGTGAAATTTATTCTAGCTTCCTTTGAACTCAGAAAGCTTTGAAATTTGAGATCTAGACTTCTTTTAGTGTGATCTTTCTGGGAAAAATACTGAAAAAAATCAAGAAAATCTGTGGTGTCTGCCGCAATTTTGATCTAGGGTTCTTATCCGGGTTTATTGGGGATTACGGTTTTCCTTTTGCAATTAATTGATTTGGTTGCAATTAACCCTAATTGATTGTTTGTTTGATATTCTTGGGTTGCTTTTGCTGTGAATTGAAGTTTGTTTTGCAGAATTTTTCGAATTGAAGCCTTATTGGAGACAAGTGGTACTAAATTGGATATAAGTGGTACTAGGGTTTTCATTTGATTGAATTGATTGATTTGTGTTGTTAATTGTGTTTCGTGCAGCAAGTTTGGGAGACAAAAGGCTGTTTGGATTGTATAGATCACTCTTATTTTCATTCACTCAAGTTATTGCTCTTAATTATTTGTTCCTCAAGTAGGTCACGAGAAGAAAGGAGGCTCTAACAATTTGCTCTTATTAGACCTATTGAAGCTAGAAAAAGGCATAATCTTGTGAGATCATTAAGAGAGTAGTGGATCGACAATCCATAGGTTGAGTGCAAACACGAGAGCACAATAAAGGTATTTCTCACACACACTTGTGAGGAAAATTTATTTCTAACTTTTCTTTGTGTGTAGGTACAACGGGAGATATGCAAGAAGTACCAAATCAAGCCAAAGATTTGAGGACAAATCTTCTTCAAGGGGGAGGGAATGATGCGCCAAGGACTTATCATGGACTTGAAAATGACAATGCAGAGCAAGGAAAGGATGTGCATGGGTTGCAAGGAAGCATGAAGATCAAGGAGATATCACACAACATGTTTCTAGCACCAAGGAGATGCCAAAGATGCCATTTGATCCATTAAAGATGCCATTAGGTCCAATGACAAGAGCAAGAGCCAAAAGATTCAAGGATGCATTATTGGGCCATGTTAGAACTCATCTTGAAGACTTGAAGGCCATCAGAGTTCATTTGAAGAGCTTTGAAGATGATTTGGGCAAGAATATATTCTCATCGATTCCAAGTTCATCACTTTGCTTGCAATCGATGGATGAATGAGCTTGAATGTGTTATTTAGGCCATTATGGGCTTTATTTATCTTAGATTAGCTTATTTTTAAGTTTGAATATTATTTGGGTTGGGCCTTGTTTGACTAAGTCCAATCCTTATTTAATTATGTCATTATTTCATTTTCCTAGTTGGGTTTGGACTAGTTTTACCCTAGGCCATATATTTGGACGAAAATTAGGTTTTATTTTTCTATATTGGTCAAACCCCTTTGCCTATATAAAGGCATCAACTCCCTCTTGTAAACGCAAGTTAAGTTTATCAATTAAAGAAAGATTCTTTTGAAAATTTAGCTTTTTTGCTCTAGTTTGAGCAAGCTTAGGGTTCTTCAATCATGTAGAGTCCTAGCAAACAATTAAATTGTGATTGCTTGATTGTTTGTGAATCTTGTGATCTTAGGTTGACAATTGCAGGTCTAATTGTTCATCTAAGGCCGACGAACGAAGAAGATTGCTTTAGAGAAGATCATCAACATACACATCTAGAAGTTGAAGAAATTCAAGTTGATTCTTGGCAGGTCTCAAGGATAGATTTGAATCTAATAGAACTAGATTAGTATCAATTGGTATCAGAGCATGAAGATTCGACTAGGAAAAGGAATTTCTTCAACTTCTAGTTGTATTAGATTCAAATCTATCCTTGAGACCTGCCAAGAATCAACTTGAATTTCTTCAACTTCTAGATGTGTATGTTGATGATCTTCACTAAAGCAATCTTCTTCATTCGTCGGCCTTAGATGAACAATTAGACCTGCAATTGTCAACCTAAGATCACAAGATTCACAAACAATCAAGCAATCACAACTTAATTGTTTGCTAGGACTCTACATGATTGAAGAACCCTAAGCTTTGCTCAAACTAGAACAATGAAGCTAAGATAATCAAATTGGGTGAATAACCTCAATTTCTTTATTGAAAACTTAACTTGTGTTTACAAGAGATATTGGACCCCTTTTATAGTAGTAGGGGGGACACAATACCCTAAATCCTAAAGCTATATGGGTAAAGGAAGGAGCAAGGAAAGATCCTACTCCTTATTCTACCAGGAAATTGAAATAACAAAATAAACTTAAAAATAAGGTTTTTTCCGCAACAAGTCCTGGGCAGGAGTTGTCCAAGTCCTGGACAGGACTTGTTCTGAATTTTCTTCCTTTTTTCAACAGAGCAAGTCCTGGGCAGGAGTTGTTAAGTCCTGGGCAGGAGTTGTTCTGATTTCTATTCCGTCTTTCAACAGAGTCTCAGCAGTCCTGGGCAGGACTTGTCCTGTTTTTAGGCTTCAATGACAAGCAAGTTAATGAGTTTTTTCTTTGTTCAAATCATCTTCAAATGTCTTCAATTGAACTTCAATGGTCTTCAAGTCTTCAAGATGAGTTCGAATAAGGCCCATTAATGCATCCTTGAATTTCTTTGCTCTTGCTCTTGTCATTGGACCTATTGGCATCTTCAATGGATCAAATGGCATCTTTGGCAACTCCAATGAGCTTGAATCATCTTTGTGTGCAACTCTAGCATCTTCAAGCTTCTCCATGCTTCCTTGCACTCCATGCTCATCCTCTCCATGATCTCCATAGCCCTCTTGATGTCCTTGATAAGCCCTTAGCGCATCATCCCCTCTCCCTTGAAAAGGATTTGTCCTCAAATCTGCATCATTATCAAACAAGGATAAGTCTCAAACATTAAAAGTAGCACTTACATTGCCATATTCACTAGGAAGATCTAGCTTGTATGCATTGTTGTTGATCCTCTCCAAGACTTGGAATGGACCATCTCGAAGAGGAAAGAGCTTAGACTTCCTCTTTTCAAGGAACCTTTCCTTCCTTAGATGCAACCAAACCCAATCTCCAGGTTCGAAGATGACCTCTTTGCGCCCTTGTTAGCATTCTTCATGTATTGTTGTGTTTTCTTCTCAATTTGAGCTCTAACCTTTGCATGAAGATCCCTAACATATTCGGCCTTGCTTTGCCCATCCATGTCAACTTGCACACTCAAAGGTAAACTCAACAAATCCAATGGGGTTAAAGGATTAAAGCCATACACACATTCAAAATGTGAAAATCCAGTTGTACTATGTATGCTTCTATTGTATGCAAATTCAGCATGAAGCAAACAATCCTCCCAAGTTCTTAAGTTCTTTTTAATCAATGCTCTAAGTAAGGTAGACAAAATCCTATTAACTACTTCAGTTTGACCATCAGTTTGAGGATGACAAGTAGTTGAAAATAACAACTTAGTACCTAACTTAGCCCACAAAGTTCTCCAAAAGTGACTTAAAAACTTAGCATCTCTATCACTCACAATCGACCTAGGCATTCCATGTAGTCTAACAATCTCCTTAAAGAACAAATTAGCTACATTAATGGCATCATCGATTTTAGTACAAGCAATAAAGTGTGCCATCTTAGAAAACCTATCAACAACCACAAAGATAGAATCCTTACCTCTCCTAGAACGAGGTAATCCTAACACAAAATCCATGCTAATATGAGTCCATGGTTCATGAGGAATAGACAAAGGAGTATACAAACCATGAGGTTTAGATGTAGATTTAGCTTGCAAACAAGTAATGCAACTAGAAATATGCTTTCCTGCATCATATCGCATCTTAGGCCAAAAGAAGTGTTCATGCAATATTTCATATGTTCTATCAACACCAAAGTGACCCATTAAACCACCCTCATGCGATTCCCTCACAAGCACAAAACGCAAAGAACAAGTAGGTATACACAATCTAGATTCTTTAAACAAAAATCCATCATGCTTATAATACTTCCCAAAACCAGAATTCTCACATGCTTTAAACACATCACTAAAGTAAGCATCACTAGCATATAAGTCTTTAATAAACTCAAAACCAAGAAACTTAGAATCAAGCATGGAAAGTAAAACATACCTCCTTGATAAAGCATCGGCTACAACATTCTCCTTACCTTTCTTGTAGCACACCACATATGGAACGGATTCAATGAACTTGTATCGCACACCATATGGATTGAGTTCAATTTCTCTAATGGATGACAATCCACTAGGAATTTCCTCACGAAAGTAAGCTACAAAATTCCCTCCATGTATCAAAACAAGTCCAATTCCTACAAAATCACTCAAAAAAGACACAATATTGCTTGGAATAGCTCCAGCCAAGTTGTTAGTACCCATTAGTGTATTTCGAAACAAAGGTAAGATCAAAACAGAATTCTCATGCAAAGCACTCTTAATCTCACTTTTAGCTAACATACACTCTTTAACAACTTTCTTAGAAGTCTCTTTTCTTTCACCCCAAACAGTCCTATTTTCAATGCTATGATCAACCAAAACAGATTTGATTTCATCACAATTAGCATCCAAAGCAGAATTTGTTTCATCACAAACAACACCTAAAACAAATTTAGTGTCATCACAAACAACACTTAAATTAGGTTTAGTATCATCACTAACAACATCTAAAACAGATTTCATGTCATTGCAAACAACACTCAAATCAGGCTCAGAATTACTCTTTGAAAATAAGGTTGTTTTATCATCAAAACAATCAACAATTTGAGAATCGGTGTTACCCTTTTCTTTAGCCCTAAATTCATCATCCAATTTAGCAAAATCATCTCTCACTTTAATTTGATCTTTTAAAGCTTCTTGAAGTGATAAAGGAACTAAAGTAACAGGCCGCTTACCATGCATAAAAGAGTACTTGTTTGTCTCACCATCATGCTTCACCTTGTTGTCAAATTGCCAAGGTCTCCCAAGCAACACATGACAAGCTCGCATTGGTAGCACATCACACAAAACATCCTCTTTGTACCTGCCCAAAGAAAGAGTAACCAAAACTTGTTTGTTAACCCTAATTTCTTCTCTATCATTGATCCAACTTAAGCTATAGGGTTTAGGATGTTTAGAAGTAGGTAGTTGTAACTCTTTCACGAAATAATCACTAACTATGTTTTTACAACTATCTCCATCTATAATCACACTACTAGGCTTTCCATTCGCATACATCCTAGTATGGAACAAATTCTCCCTTAGAACATCCCCTTTTACATAGGCACTCAAAGTTCTCCTATCAACCAAACTAAGTGGAGCTTGTCGATTTTGAGCTTGTTGATTTTGAACCCCCAAGGCCTCAATTCTTGTTATTATAGTGTCTAATTGTTGCATGATAGCTTGCAACGAGGTAGCCACATCATTGGCTTGATTTTGATCTCCCATTATACCTACACACAAAGAAAAGTTAGTAATAAAAATCTCTCACTAGTGTGTGTGTGTGATTTACCTTTGTTGTGCTCTCGTGTTTGCACTCAACCTATGGATTGGCGATCTACTACTCTCTTAATGATCTCACAAGATTATGCCTTTTCTAGCTTCAATAGGCCTAATAAGAGCAAATTGTTAGAGCCTCCTTTCTTCTCGTGGCCTACTTGAGGAACAAACAATTAAATTGAGTGAATCAAAACAAAAAGTGATCTATACAATCCAAACAGCCTTTTGTCTCCCAAACTTGCTGCACAAAACACAATTAGTAACACAAATCAATCAATTTAATCAATTATAAACCCTAGTACCACTTAGATCCAATTTTGTACTTGTCTCCAATAGGGTTTAAACCTGAAATTCTTCAAATTAGATCTCAATTCACAGCAAAAGCAACCCAAGAATCTCAAACAAACAATCAATTAGGGTTAGATGCAAACAATCCCCAATATACCCAGATAAGAACCCTAGGTCAAAGGTGCGGCAGACACAAAAGATTTTTTTGATTTTTTTCAGTATTTTTCCCAGAAAGATCACACTAAAAGAAGTCTAGATCTCAAATTTCAAAGCTTTCCGAGCTCAAACGAAGCAAGAATAAATTTCACAAGTTTCTGATCGAAATTTTATTTATTTAGTTTTTTTTTTTTACTTTTTTCGATTAAACTACAAGGTATAAGGACTCCATATCTGAATTTTCAAGTCGATTGGAGTTAAGATGAAACCACAATAAATTTTTGAATTTTCGGAATTTTCAGATCTAGAAAATTTGAAAAACTTTGATGGATGAGATGGATGAAAAACTTGATGACAGATGAATAGAAGGATAGATTTACCGATTGAAGATGACAACCTATGCTCTGATTACCAATTGATACGAATCTAGTTGTATTAAGATTCAAATCCACCCTTGTGACCTGCCAAGAATCAACTTGAACAACTTCAACTTCTAGATGTGTATGTTGACAATCTCACCCAAGTAATCTTCTTCTTTCGTCGGCCTTAGACCCCCAATTAGACCTGCAATTGAACACCTAAGATCACAAGATTCACAAGCAATCAAGTATCACAACTTAATTTTTTGCTAGGACTCTACAAGATTGAAGAACCCTAAGTTTTGCTCAAACTAGAACAAAGAAGCTAAGATAATCAATTTGGGTAAAAACCTCAATTTTATTAATCAACTCAACTTGTGTTTACAAGAGATATTGGACCCATTTTATAATAGTAGGGGGGACACAATACCCTAAATCCTAAAGCTATATGGGTAAAGGAAGGAGCAAGGAAAGATCCTACTCTTATTCTACTAGGAAATTGAAATAACAAAATAAACTTAAAAATAAGGTTTTTTCCGCAACAAGTCCTGGGCAGGAGTTGTCCAAGTCCTGGACAGGACTTGTTTTGAATTTTCTTCCGTTTTTCAACAGACCAAGTCCTGGGCAGGAGTTGTCAAGTCCTGGGCAGGAGTTGTTCTGAATTTTCTCCCGTATTTCAACAGACCAAGTCCTGGGCAGGAGTTGTCAAGTCCTGGGCAGGACTTGTCCTGTTTTTAGGCTTAAATGACAAGTAAATTAATGAGTTTTTCTTTGCTCAAATCATCTTCAAATGTCTTCAATTGAACTTCAATGGTCCTCAAGTCTTCAAGATGAGTTCGAACAAGGCCCATTAATGCATCCTTGAATTTCTTTCCTCTTGCTCTTGTCATTGGAGCTATTGGCATCTTGAATGGATCAAATGGCATCTTTGGCAACTCCAATGAGATTGAATCATCTTTGTGTGCAACTCTAGCATCTTCAAGCTTCTCCATGCTTCCTTGCACTCCATGCTCATCCTCTCCATTATCTCCATAGCCCTCTTGATGTCCTTGATAAGCCCTTGGCGCATCAATAAACAATGGAAAGAAAAGCATTGAGTGTTGCCAAATCGAAGACGAATCAAAACAGAACTAATGGGCCCCGAAGGCCCAAAATAACAAGTGTTCAAAATGAGCTAAAAACTTCACAGTGGACTAATCTCACCAAAATGATTATAGTTAGGCCATAAAAAATGGAAAGAAAGGCATTGAGGGTTGCCAAAGCAAAGACGATTCAAAACGTCACTAATGGGCCCCGATAGGCTCAAAATAACAAGTGTTCCAAATGAGTTAAAACATCACAGTGGACTAATCTCACCAAAATGATTATAGTTAGGCCATAAACAATGGATAGAAAAGCATTGAGGTTTGCCTAATCGAAGACGATTCAAAACAGAACTAATGGGCCCAGATAGGCCCAAAATAAAATGTGTTGCAAATGAGCTAAAAACTTCATAGTGGAATAATCTCACCAAAATGATTATAGTTAGGCCATAAACAATGGAAAGAAAGGCATTGACGGTTGCCAAAGAGAAGACGATACAAAAATTCACTAATGGGCCCTAATAGACTCAAAATAACAAGTGTTCCAAATGAGCTAAAAACTTCACATTGGACTAATCTCACCAAAATGATTATAGTTAGGCCATAAACAATGGAAAGAAAAGCATTGAGGGTTGCCAAATCGAAGACGATTCGAAACGGAACTAATGGGCCCCGATAGGCGAAAAATAACAAGTGTTCCAAATAAGCTAAAAACTTCACAGTGGACTAATCTCACCAAAATGATTATAGTTAGGCCATAAACAATGGAAAGAAAGGCATTGACGGTTGCCAAAGCGAAGATGATTCAAAACTTCACTATTGGGCCCTAACAGTCTCAAAATAACAAGTGTTCCAAATGAGCTAAAAACTTCACAGTGGACTAATCTCACCAAAATGATTATAGTTAGGCTATAAACAATGGAGAGAAAAGCATTGAGGTTTGCCTAATCGAATACGATTCAAAACGGAACTAATGGGCCTAGATAGGCCAAAATAAAAATGTGTTCCAAATGAGCTAAAAACTTCACAGTGGACAAATCTCACCAAAATGATTATAGTTAGGCCATAAACAATGGAAAGAAAGGCATTGAGGGTTACAAATCGAAGAGGATTCAAAACGTCACTAATGGGTCCCGATAGGCTCAACAAGTGTTCCAAATGAGCTAAAAACTTCACAATGGACTAATTTCACCAAAATGATTATAGTTAGGCCATAAACAATGGAAAGAAAGGCATTGACGGTTGCCAAAGCGAAGATGATTCAAAACTTCACTAATGGGCCCCAATAGTCTCAAAATAATAAGTGTTGCAAATGAGATAAAAACTTCACAGTGGACTAATCTCACCAAAATGATTATAGTTAGGCCATAAACAATGGAAAGAAAGGCATTAAGGGTTACCAAAGCGAAGATGATTCAAAACGTTACTAATGGGCCACGATAGGTTAAAAATAACAAGTGTTCCAAATGAGCTAAAAACTTCACATTGGACTAATCTCACCAAAATGATTATAGTTAGGCCATAAACAATGGAAAGAAAAGCATTGAGGGTTGCCAAATCGAAGAGAATTCAAAACGGAACTAATGGCCCCCGATAGGCACAAAATAACAAGTGTTCCAAATAAGCTAAAAACTTCACAGTGAACTAACATTACCAAAATGATAATAGTTAGGCCCTAAACAATGGAAAGAAAAGGAATTGAGGTTTGCCAAATCGAAGACGATTCAAAACGTCACTGATGGGCCCGAAAGGCCGAAAATAACAAGTGTTCCAAATGAGCTAAAAACTTCACAGTGGACTAATCTCACCAAAATGATTATAGTTAGGCCATAATCAATGGAATGAAAAGATTTGAGGTTTGCCAAATCGAAGACGATTCAAAACGTCACTGATAGG
>AWUE01012589.1:0-52836 GCA_001974825.2 Corchorus olitorius
ATTCTTACCTCAGTTAAGGGGCAAACGTATCTGCTTTATCTTAATTATGTTAAAATCCCTTTGATCCTCTCAAAGTGGAAGGTCAGTTCGTTTCTGCCAAAGATAGAATTAGGCAAAGCTTCAACAAAGTGAAAGGAGTGGAAATTAACAATGCCCAAGGGGAAAAAAAGAGAGAAACACAGAAACAAATAAAGATCAGCAGCGCCAAACGAAAGGCAACAGAAAAAAGAGACTTGAAGATTTAAAAAAAATGGCAAGAGAAACCCAAAATATTCCGGAGAAACTAACCTGAAAGTGGAGCTTAACAACAGAAGTACCAAGGAAACTGTTGAAAAAAGGCATATACTCAGATAAAATTCATTCACTTAGATTTAATCTTCTGGAAAAATGCACAAGCAAAAAACAATTTAGAGAAGGGAAAAGAGAGTTGACATTCATCACCTGCCACTGTCTACAAGTGCATGCTGATTAATTTCCCTTTGTTCTAAACTAACTTCTAGCTCTTTTTCAAGCTTAAAACTATGCAAAGAAAACTACTACTTTAAAACCCATTTAGCCATTGGTTGAAACAGGAGTTTAGTGCGAGGGAAAGATAAATAAAGAAATGTTAAATAATAGCAGTAAAGAAAGCTTTTCTTATCCTCAAAACATGCCTACCTATTATGAAAGATACTCAAAAGATAAAAGCCAATCTTCCCCATCATTCCATCAACTCTATATGGTTGACACGACATTTAACAGTACATATATATCAGTACCCAAGTCCACCTTTAAACAAGAAAAAGGTTTCTTAATGATGCAAAAGTGTTGAAAAACAACAAACAGAAGAAAGAAAGTGTTGAACTGATGCAATGTTCTTACCTCAGTTAAGGGGCAAACGTATCTGCTGTGATCTCTTCTTGTTCTTCAATCTCTCTCAACAGGTCAGAAATATGCTCTTTACTTCTTTGCCACCCTTTTTCTTTTCTCATCATGCATACATATATAAGAGAGAATTTGCTTAGATAATTGTGGTCAAACTCAAAGCATTTGGTTTTTCTTCAATCTTTTGGAATAATATCTAACAAATTCATTCATCTCAATAAAGGATTCTTCAAGAATTTTCCTTCAACATGATCTATATATCTTAATGATCATATCATTTCACAATTCATATAGCAACTTTCATATTTGCATTACTTTCTTATCTTGAAGAAAGGGTTTTCTGATTTAGTCTTCCTCTCTTCTCCAGTCTTAGTTTTAAGTCGAAAACTTCTGATCTTATTTTGGAGGCTTAAACTTCTGATCTTATATGGTTCACACGACATTTAAAAGTACAAATATATAAGTACACAAGTCCACCTTTAAACGAGTAAAAGGTTTCTTAATGATGCAAGAGTGTTGAAAAAACAACAAACAGAAGAAAGAAAGTGCTGAAAATATTCTTACCTCAGTTAAGGGGCAAACATATCTGCTTTATCTTAATTATGTTAAAATCCCTTTGATCCTCTCAAAGTGGAAGGTCAGTTCGTTTCTGCCAAAGATAGAATTAGGCAAAGCTTCAACAAAGTGAAAGGAGTGGAAATTAACAATGCCCAAGGGGAAAAAAAGAGAGAAACACAGAAACAAATAAAGATCAGCAGCGCCAAACGAAAGGCAACAGAAAAAAGAGACTTGAAGATTTAAAAAAAATGGCAGGAGAAACCAAAATATTCCGGAGAAACTAACCTGAAAGTGGAGCTTAACAACAGAAGAACCAAGGAAACTGTTGAAAAAAGGCATATACTCAGATAAAATTCATTCACTTAGATTTAATCTTCTGGAAAAATGCACAACCAAAAAACAATTTAGAGAAGGGAAAAGAGCGTCGACATTCATCACCTGAGACCGAAAGCTTCCTTATTAACTTAAAAATCACTAAATCGGCGTTGAAGGCACTGGCAAAGGGGAGAAAGGGGTTCAAAAAGGAAAAGAAATCAAGAGGGCAGGTAAGGGGGTTGGTTAATTTAAGAACAAATGAAGGATTTGAGCATTTAGATCGGTTGGTTGCTAATATTAATGCAACAATTGAAAGGGAAGCAGACGGATTCAATGAAGAAAGAAGAAGAAATATAGTAAAGACAGATTCTGCTGATGAAAGGATAAGACATGAGGGGAGAATTGATTTTCTGATGAAGCCATGTCCAATCCGCGGCGCCGTATGGGGAAGTGACGCCATGTTCAGCAACCTCTGTTTTTCCTTTTGGTGAATATTCATGAGCAACCTTTGTTTACCCACTGGACAAGAAGGCTAAACCTAGAATTAAAGCTTTGCCAGGAATATTATGTCAAATCCATGGCGTTGGTAGACCTGAACGCCATGGATTCTGGATGATTTTTTTTCTTTCCCGATATATTTTGAGATTTGATCAGATATTTGACCTAAAAAATTACAAAAAAATAAAACGAAAAATAAAAAGGGTTGGGTCGAGGCATTTAAGCCCAAAACGTCACCAAATTGCGGCCCACCTAAAAAATACGCCTGGACTCAAAAAAGTCCAATTAGATAAATGCCAAAGTGAATGTGTTTGGTGTCATTTAGTGGCTACTACCCAAAAACGCCACTAATTGAACGCCTTTAATAAACCCTTTTCTAGTAGTGATAATTGGGATCAATTATATATACTCATAAAAAAAATCATTGTATCAGTTCTTTTATTTTGTTATTTTATTACGTATAATATATATGGGATCATATTGTCTTTCATCTTACTAATAGTTTCCGAATTTGATTTTTTTTCCCAAAAAGTTTAAAGTAGAAAATGTTATACCCCAATTTTAAGGTCAGGCATACGGAGATTGTCAACTCAGATATTGCTTATATTTCTTTTTTGTCCAAATAATATTGCTTATATTTCCATTAGTCACTTTAGACTCTTTTTTTTCCCCGAATTTACAGATCCTTAACCAACAAAGAATTAGATCAAACCATTAGTTTAATGCACGTTGTGCATAATTCATTCTAACCTTAAGCATTTATGCGAAATGCAAACTTAATTTGACTCCAAATTTGAAACCGGAACCTTTAAAATGAAACTTAGAATAAAACTTGTAAACTTAACTTGTGAATGGAGAAAATCATTGTTGGGAGAGAAAACCATTGTTGGAGAGATTTACCCTATAATGGGTCAATCCGGCTCGGATAAGATTAACTTGTAAATATATATAAAAAAAAACCTAGAATAAAACTTAGGGTAATTTGTCAAGGTGTTCCTAATTTGTGAACTACGTACTAATACTCAGTTTGTTATTTCACGTTAGAACTAAATAAATAATTTTAAATTATTTTATCACCGCGGTGTACAAAACTACATACAAATCACCAAGTTAAGTAAGAAAGAGATATATTAATTAATTATTATTAGTTGTAGTAGTAATTAATAAATAAATCTTTTGCTAACCCATACAAATAATAGTATTTAGTCTTTGTGCTAAGAAAAACCACGTGAAATGGCAACTCTATCGAAAGCAACTTGCATTGTTGCAAGAAAAAGAGAAAAAAGATGATCATATATAACAAAGTTGAAGCAACTTGCTTTTTGCTAAAAACTTTAAAAAATTACTTGTTTAATAACAATTGGATGATTATTGCTATATATATTGGAGGAAAAACATGATATATGAAGTATAGCATTCAAAATAGATCAAAATTATTAATCATGTTAATTAAATAATTTGTGGAAGTTAAAAGAAATCAAACTAGGATCTTGCTAGATCGATTACGGTGTTTCTTGATTTTCGATACTCGTGGTGGACTTCTGCTACAGGGATGAGCAGAAACCTCAGCTTCACAGTGCAAAAACCCTTTTTGCTTAACAATGGAGGGAGAAGCTTTTTAGTAGAAAGTTCTCAACTTTCTGATTAAAACCAAGAGATTAAAAACTAACATAGTTTTATTTTTTCTTTTATACATGAGTGTTGTATTCCACTTGAATACTTCTTAGATAATTTCTGATATAATTCCCAAAGAATTTTATTAAGAAATCATCTCTAAATTATTTTTAATTATCTTGTTAATTTAATTTTAATTAAATTACCAAGATAATTCCTTTGTTGGGCTGGACCATCATGGGTGTAAAACCCAAATGTCCAACATCTCCCACTCACACATGATGGCAAGCCATCATAAAGCCTTCTCAACCATCCCAATGTTAAGTTCATACAGGTTAATGAATCGTGCGACCACTGAGTACACTTTGAATTTCGGGAGCTCTATACTAGAGTCAGCATAGAGACATCTACCCTTTTATAAAGAAATTTAGTGTCTCATGTACCCTAGACCAATTTAATCACATCAGATTGAGTATCTCAAAATCCCTCAATGAGCATACAAATCAATCTTTCCTAATGTTGCAACATACATTCACATTATGTCAAAGCTTTTAAAAGCGACATAATGGGTCGACCTTGAATATAGTGCATGACGTGATTCAAATTGTCTTCCCTCTTGCCCTCATGTCACTTGGTTTGAAACAGACTGCTTTCCCAGTAATGCCCCGTAGAATCGAATTATCCATGGTCTTAGGTAACATACCAAAGTAGCAAACATCTATTCCACGCCTTATGACATAGTCAAAGGTCACTAAAAGCACAATGTAAGGTTTATCTAAACCTTCATAGGTATCACATGGTGAAGAAGCACAGATTCATTCTTCCACCTCCTATATAGGTCGTAAAAGCACATGTATTACGAAATACATGCTACAGTGGAGTGTCTCTTTTCTCTAATAAGAGCGTATGTCAAACTCAACACTGTAAAGATCTTAGTCTAGTCGCTCCTTTAGCGCCTAACCTGAGCATCCTATTTGCTCGCCTTCTTAGGCGCCAAATTAGATCTCACATCTGGCTTACTTTACAGGCTAAATGGATTGCGGGTCAATCCATTTTCGGTCCTTTAGTCAATCATTACTATATTGACCTCATCTTGGCTCCAACCAAGGCAACATCTTAATTATGCTCTTGTCGCTCTCAATAAGCGCTAGTAGCTTGTGTCTCATCTTTGCTCACCTCTCATAGGCGCCAAAGGCGATTGCTCATGTGAGTGAGCCAATCTAAAGCTGTTAACATACTCCTAAATCTTGTGTGCAAACAATTCATCATAGAATAAATGCATGAATTTTATTAATATCCAAAATTAAAGAGTTCAACATAAATTATCAAAACAACATAATCACCATCGACGAAGTTTTAAAGACTTTACATGAGTCACATAAGCGTCCCTATGAATAGGCTTAGTTAAGGGATCAACAACCATATGACTAGTGGATATATGTTCTAAGATCACTTCCTTTTGTGCTATAAAATCCCTAATGTAGTTGTTCCTAATATCAATGTGTTTGGTTCTACCATGATACTTTGGATCCTTGGTATAAGCGATTGCATCCATGCTATCACAATGAATGGTTACTGGATTTAAGGTGTTGGGTACTCCCAAGCTCCCAAGAAATCGCTTTAGCCAAACAGCTTCTTGCGCAGCTGTAGAGCACATTATGAATTCTGCCTCCATAGTGGATAAAACAATGCAAGACTGTTTCTTGCTGCTCCAAGTAATAGCACTACCATTGAGCAAGAATGCGTATCCCGAAGTTGATTTGCACTCATCTAAATCACCACCCCATTTTGCATCAGTATAGCCGATTAGGTTCAAGTTTGAACCGCGATAACATAGCATGCAATCAGCAATTCCTTTAAGATAGCGCAATATCCTCTACACTGCTTTCCAATGAGCAAGCCCAGGGTTAGATTGGAATATACTAACCAAACCAACAACAAAGCTGATATCTGGCCTAGTGCACATCATGGCGTACATAAGACTGCCAACAACACTAGAATATGGAACACGAGCCATCTGTTTCTGTTCATCAGATGTCTTTGGAGTCAGTTGAAGACTTAAAGTCTCACCTTTTGCGATATGAGTGTCTATAAGTTTGCAATTTGCATCTGAAATCGTTCAAGGATCTTCTTTATGTATGTCTCTTGAGACAAACCAAGAAGTCTCTTTGAACGATCCCTTAGGATCTCAACTCCGAGCACATAATTTGCTTCACCCATGTCCTTCATCTCAAAATTTGAGGATAGCCACTTCTTAGTGGTGACAATCATCTCCGTATCGTTTCCAGCCAATAGTATGTCATCAACGTATAATGACAAAATGACGAAACTACCTTTGGATCTCTTAACATACACGCAATGGTCCTCTTCAATCATCTCAAATCCATTCTGAATAATAGCGTGATGAAATCTAAGATACCACTGCCTAGATGATTGTTTTAGGCCATAAATAGATCGCTTGAGCTTGCAGACTTTGCGATCTTGACCTTCTGCCACAAACCCTAGGTTGATACATGTAGATCTCCTCATCTAGCTCTCCATTAAAAAATGCAGTTTTGACATCCATCTGGTAAAGTTCCAAGTCAAAGTTTGCAACTATGGCTAGAATCAAGCGAATTGAGGCAAACCTCACTACCGGTGAGAAGGTTTCCTCATAGTCCACACCTTCTTGTTGTGTGTACCCTTTCGCTACTAGGCGAGCCTTATATCTTTCAATGGAACCATCCGCCTTGCGTTTAACTTTGAGAACCCATTTGTTCCCAATAGTCTTCCGCTTAGGTGGTAGGTCAACCAAGTCCCAGACATGGTTAGTCCTCATTGACTCCATTTCATCATTTATTGCATTAGTCCATTCTTGAACAGCAGGGGAAGATAGAGCCTCTTTTGAACGTTTTAGGCTCAAATTCATCTTGCGGAACAATCATGAAAGCTTCCCCCTCAACCTCAAAAATGGCCATGAGGAATACCTCCACGTTTGCTTCTACGCAACTAAGTTTGGGGATCCTCATCTATCGGCATAGATGAACTTGATGGTAAATCACCCCCATCGTCCCCGAGAGTTTGAGGAATTGCTCCCTCATTCTCAATCGGACTACTTGGTGCTCCCAATTCTGGATCCTCTTTTTCATAAAGATCTATCTCTTTCTCAACTTCCCCTCTTCTTGGGAAATTTTTTTCTAAGAAATCCACATCTCGTAACTCAATTTCAGTCACTGTTCCATCTCCATGCTCTCCTATGAACACAAACCCTTTGGAATGTTCTGAGTATCTTATGAAGATACACTTTTTCCCTCTAGGGCCTAATTTCCATCCTTGTGAGAAGTTGTGTGAACATAAGCAGCTGATCCCCAAGGCCACAAATTACCTAAATCAGGTTTTTCGCCGGTCCAGAGTTCGTATGGAGTGGAAGACACTGACTTCGAAAGCACACGGTTAAGGACATAGGCTGCAGTAAGTAATGCTTCTCCCCAATACGAAATTGGAAGATTTGCCTGCGCCATCATTGACCTTACCATATCCAAGAGGGTACGATTCCTCCTTTCCGCTACACCATTTTGTTGCGGAGTCCCTAGAATCGTTAGCTGTCGTAAAATTCCCTTTTCATCACAAAGCTCCTTAAATTGCTCTGATAGATACTCGCGCCCTCGGTCAGTTCGTAAAGCCTTAATGCTTTGGCCTAATTGATTCTCAACCAGTGCAACATAACGTCTAAAGCAGTTCAATGCTTTAGACTTGTGGGAGATCAAATAGACATGACCAAATCGTGTAAAGTCATCTATAAATGTGATGAAATAATTTGCTCCATGCCTTGCCTTCACATTCTTTGGGCCACAAACATCAGAATGGATTAATTGCAATGGTACAGATGCCCGTTTGGCTTTTCCAAATGGTTTTCTAGTTGCCTTTCCAGTAAGACAATGTTTAAATGTAGGTAAAGACACTTTAGCGAGTGGGCCCAATAAGCCTTCTCTAGCTAGTCTATTCATTCAGTCTTGACCTATATGGCCTAATCTAGCATGCCATTCCACAGAGTCATTGCAAACATTATCATGCGTAACAACTAAAGAAATCGAATCATCGACTTTATTATAGCTAGAATAATCAAGGTCCAAAACCATTAAACCATTTTGAACAAAACCACAACCATAATAAGTTGTTCCAAGGAAAATATCAACTTTATTGCCTCAAAGGCAAACCTAAAGCCTAGGCCTAACATAGTTATAACTGAAAACAAGTTTCGTCGAATTTCCGGAGCGTATAGAACATCATGGAGAAGCAAGGTGCGCCCACCATGCATTTCCAGCTTGTAAGTGCCGATTCCAAGCACATTCACGCTAGAATCATTCGCCATTTTCATGCTTCTACTCCCAGCAGGAATCCGATGGAACTCGACAAATCCAACTCTCGTCCGAGCTAAGTGGTCGGTTGCTCCTGAATCCACAGTCCACATTGGAAAAGGATGAGCAACATAATCATCATAGGTCACAAAGCAATCGGAACAAGACATTGATTTGGAAAATACCTTTTTCTTCGGCTCAGTGCAATCACGAGCGAAATGGCCTTGTTTCCCACAGTTTTAACAAGCCATCTTAGTTTTATCCTTCTTACCACCACACTTGCCCCTATGGCGCTTGGTAGTTCTTGCCTTTTTAGGTGCAGGATCACCAGCATCACGTTTTCCAACAACCTTTCCAGTCCACTTGCGCTTAGGCCAATATGCCTTGCGCGAGTTTGACTCAGCAACATTAGCAACTCCATCAGTGGCAAGTTTGGCAGCCTTTAGGCGCTCATCCTCCAACTCCAGATGGCGTGCGATGTCCTCAAAGGTCCTGACACTCTCATTATGTGTCATGTTTGCCTTCATGTACTCCCAAGAGTCAGGAAGGGAGGAAATCACAGTTTGAACCTGCTGTTCATTAGTCAAGGCAACCCTAGCTGCACTAAGCTTGCGTATCAAAGTCGACATCGTCCTCAGATGCTGTTTCATCGAGTGATTCGGCTTCTTCTTATAAGTATTGAACTTCAGGTTCAATTCGCACAGCTTAGACAAGGTTGTCACCTGATACTTGTTCCTCAGGGCTTGCCATATCTCATGAGCAGTTTGATATTGCTCAAACTCACCACCAATCAGATCATTATGCATGCTGCTTAACATAGTAAAGCGCGCACAACGATCTTTCTTGCGCCATTCTTGGTAGGCAGCAAGATCGCGACGGTGTTGAGCAGTGTTTCCTTCTTCGGGCTTAGCCATAATCTGATCAAGGTTCTCCAAGACCTCTTGCTCATCCAGGAGGTATTGGATCTTACGACGCCAGATATCTTAATTCTCGCCATCCAACTTCTCTCCTTTGTTTAGATCGGCTACAACATTCTTAGCAGCCATCTCAACTACATTAGGATAAGCACAATGGATATTAATCTAATGCACCACAAGAGGTATAAATAATTTGCAACATAATTCATGTCAAATAATGCAAACAATCCACTAATAACAAGATCGAAAAATCGCTATGCTCATAATCATCACTCACATATTAACAATTATCAACATTATTTAACATAACTATGCGCAAAATTTTAGTCTTAGGAGCGAAATCCCAGATTTCCTCAACTAAAACATCCCACTCAATCATGGCATATCAATTGCATCATTTCATCAAAAATATTGCATGCTAGAATAAATAATCATGGCAATATTTAATGCAATTTAATCACATAAACATGCTTGAACAAATACGTAAGCACATCAATGCTATAATCAATATCATATACATGCCATATAAAATTCAATCATACTTCATAAATTTTCTGAAATATTAATAATAAAGCAATAATCAAAATAATATGAATTTTAAGGCATTAAATTAGGAGAATATTCAAACCACTACTTCTGGAAAACCAGGAAGCGCACCCTCACTCCCACTGCTTAGGACACATTCCCAGAAGAGTCACAGCAACTCCGGCCGCTCGAAAGCACCGGCCACACGCCAGCACGCACCGCCATCAGTTTCCACAAAATTATTTTTATTTAAAAAATCAAAAAATAAATTCATTTTAACTCCAAAAAAAATTTGAAAATATATTAAAAATTAGAAAATGGTCCTGGAGTCCACCGGTGGCAGCGGTGTCAAAAACGCGCCACCATGGACCTCACACGCGCTCCCACGCGCTTCCAAGCGCGAGTGGGGCTGCAATTTTTCTATTTTAAACATTTTTTACCAGATTCACTCTCCGGAAGCGTCCGAGTAGATCCAGCCCTTAGTCAAAAAATAAAAGTTGTTCCTTGTGGCTTCCGGAGTATGTTAGTACCCTCAGTGTGCCAATGTGATCAAGTGGTGGGGCCCACGCACCGCTGGGGGGAGTGAGATAGTTTCTGTGCGCTCTCAATTAAATCTGAACCTCCGGATTTCCTTTATTTTCAAATAAGTCCCTTTCAATTAAGTCCCTGAAACTTAAAACACGAAATTCTCCCAACATAGAAATCTGATTTACGCAAATAATATACCGATGATAAGCTTATTAAACAAGGATTCTAATGGTATAGAAATCATCCATCAATTTACAGTTTGAGCAGATCGAAATTCATGGTCAAAGTTACGATTTTTGCATGTTTGACCTGAGATATCTCCATCGATATAAGGAATTTAAATCTCGAAAATTGCAGATCATATAAACATCATGTCATGATCAAATCACCAGAAAATCAAAGGCTAATTTCATGCTTTTCTATTAAAACAAAAAACATGCCAAAAAGCCATCAATTGAGATCACAAACACGAAAATATCTAATTAAGCTCGGATACCAATGTAGGAAAAACATGATATATGGAGCATAACATTCAAAACATGGATCAAAATCATTAATCATGTTAATCAAATAATTGACGGAAGCTAAAAGAAATCAAACCAGAATCTTGGTGGGTCGATTACGGTGTTTCTTGATTTTTGATACTCGTGGTGGACTTCTGCTACAGGGATGAGCAGAAACCTCACTCTTCATAGTGCAAAAATCCTTTTTGCTTAACAATGGAGGGAGAAGCTTTTTAGTAGAAAGTTCTCAACTTTCTGATGAAAAACAAGAGATTAAAAACTAACGTAGTTTTATTTTCTCTTTTATACATGAGTGGTTGTATTCCACTTGAATACTTCTTAGATAATTTCTGATATAATTCCCAAAGAATTTTATTAAGAAATTATTTCTAATTATCTTGTTAATTTAATCTTAATTAAATTACCAAGATAATTCCTTTGTTGGACTGGACCATCATGGGTGTAAAACCCAAATGTCCATATATATATATATATATATATATATATATAAAATTCCGATCATATATATATGATTGATCATATATATGTATGTTATGTTATGAACAATATTATATGTGGACAAAAAAAAGCAAAAATATTTCATATTAATTTAATAATTTGATGGAATTCACTTCAGATATTTTTCTAAAGGGGAAGGCTAAAATGTATCAATCATGGCATATATATTGACATTATTATTAATTATTTTCTAAATATTCATGATCTCACCTTATAGTCTCCTGCCTTCAATGGTGTGACAAGGAAATATAATCATGTACAAATGAATTAAATGACTAAATATATAATTCGAGGCTATTAATTCAGTTTTTGGTAATATTAATTTAGAGAGAACATATAAGAAGCCATCATATCACCAAATTCATCATATTGCATCGAAGTAGAATTGAAATGAGGACTCGATCGATCAACATTTATTAAATTGGAGGTAAAATAGTTTATTTATATCTTATATATATATATATGTATATAATATTATATTATATATTAGGCAAATTATACAATACACCGTCAGTGGAGTTTAGCAGACTACACAAGCGGGTCCTGAAGGGTGACATGTGTCCTTTAGGAACTGGATTGAAATATTTAAAACTTAATTAATTCAAAAAATGGACATGTGTCAACTCCACAACCCGCTTGTGGAGTCCAAAATTTACGCCACCGTTGTATCAAATAATTACCCTATATATTATACCTCAATTGTTAATTTCCTAATGTTTGTTCATCATGTTTATGTTCATTCAATATTTAATGTTTTTGTGTATTATTAATATGTGAAGCTTCAAATGTGGATCCCGACTGTTGAATTAAAAGTCCTTTTCCTATTTATTTATAACTAGTTTTCACTTTACCTTTTGTGTTTAAATTAAAAAAAAATAATAATTGAAATTAATTATAAGTAAAGCGGTCAAAACTTGACCCAAACTCGATAACACATCCAACTGACCGAATCCAATTTGACCAGAAAAAGTAAACGACCTGAACCTGTCCTATCCAAACCCGACAAACACATAACCTGAATGACCCAAAAATATTATAAACTAAAATTATGTTTTATTCAATAAAATCCAAATTGTTATAATTTTAACCATTCTAAATTATCACTTATTCAATAAAATTTATATTATTGTTATAATTTTATGAAATTTGCTAAACTTCATTATATGTATATAAGTATTAAATTAGTTTTAGGAATAATTTATGATAAATTTATAATTAGTAATTTGTTTTTTTACATAATGAATAAATAATAATAATTAATTAGTAATTTCTTGACAATTTTTTCTATTAGGTTTTACTACCGTACTAATAATCTCACCGGTAAGGGCTGTAATTCTATTTTCATTTTTATGGATACTTATATTATTAATTAATTTATAATTTCAATTGATGTAATGAAAGAACATAAATTTGGATATTTTATAACCAGTATTTATTTGAACACAAATTCCCATTTCATAATTAATTATGTATTTAATATTCAAAATTAATATATAAAGGGACACATGTCAACTCTTTAACCCCGTATATGCAGTTTGCTAAACTTCATCGGTAGTCGATTGTAAAATAAATCGAATAATAAAGATATTAAATAAATTTAAGAATTAAACATTAAAAAATTCAAGACTGACCCAATTGATCTGAGTCATAGAGGCTGTCATCTACCTAGGAGGAGGAATTCACCTTCTTCAGCAAGGCAAGCCCATTAATGCCAAAGCCCATGCCGCCCCCTATATAAAGTGAGGCCATTCTCAGGTTTTAGGCAGATATCACTGATCTCAAAAACCAGCTCCTGAAGCTACAAACTTGCTCCGCGCAAAAAACCAAGCTCCGTGCTTATTTTCTCTCTGGCTGTGTGCCATTTTCAACCTGTTCATCACGAGTTCTTCACTCGTTCATCAATTTTTCCTTGTTTAGATCTTGTCTCAGGACAATCAAACACTCTTTTAGTGTTTTTCCCTTATTTCAATCTTGTCTCCGGACATATAAACACTGTACACGTGTTTTTCATTCAGAAATAACAAATCAAATTGTTATTTTCTTTTCAAATTCAATTGCAATCAAAGCAGATCTCCTAGATCTGATCCAAACAGAGAGAGGCCCATAGATGAAGAATAGTTTGCTACGGATCCAATGATTTAAATGCTCCGGTGTGACTTTGATCCAGTCCCCACAATCGCTCTAATCTTTTAATCTGCTGCTCCGCGTTCCAGATCCAGTTCTTTATACCCTCTTTGTCAATTTCAGCAAATTAATTGGCACGCCCTTATGCTGTCATAAAGAATTCTCCGCGAAAACCCTAACAATAGATTTTTGACGCAACATCTATATATAATGCATTACTGCAATTCTTTTTCTTACTTATATATGCCTTCTTATTGAGACTTCTACTAATACTTTTTGTTTATTGCCACAATTTATTTTGGAAACTGGAAAGCTCACATATATTGCGTATCAAAGTCCTGTTAGTGCTTTGCTTTCCTATTGTAAGCGACACTAGCAAGTGAATCGGTGATACGGATGATCAGGTAAACAGTTACTCTTCAACATTCTTCAAGTCATTGTATTATTACAATTTACAATATTTACTACTATCTCTCTCTTTTTTTCTTTTTGAATTGGGGAGGGGGATGGGCTTTGTTCAATTAACTAACAACCTTTTACTTTTTTTGGTACATTATAACTACCTTTTACTTTTCCATTATAATGACAGTGAAAACGATCATAAGGCTGAAGGAAGTTTTTAACTCAAAGATTTTCAAGTAGTAGCTAGATTAACTTGGAGCGTAAGCCCAGGTTGTGGTTATCTAGTAATTATAATAATTATATTATTAGTAGTATATTACGTGTATATGTGGTAGGGTAGGGAGAAGAGCTTACGTACTTCGGAGTCTCGAATTCAAAACTTTTTTTGTAATTTTAATCATTATGATTTCAATATACATGGAAAAGGGTTTAATGAGCAAAAAGGCCCCTGAACTTACATCGAACCGTCAAATAAGCCCCTGAACTTTTATTTCGGCCAAATAAGCCCCTGAACTCTTAAAAAAAGCCAAATAAGCCCTATTCTCAAGGCTAAATGCTTAAATAAGGACTAAACGTTTTAAGATTTTGTCAAACAAGGATCAAAATACACAATTCCAACAAATTAGAACACATATTTAGCAAATTTTTACAAATTAGGGAATCCTTTTAAATGAAAACCAATGCTTCCCATCCATACACGTTAAATTTGATAAAAATGATATTATCATGTTAGTTAAAAATCAAACCATATTAATTAAAATAAATTCATTAAACGTAATATGATATAAAATTATCGTGTGCTTTTCAGTTTATATATATCTCACACACTAGTATTAACTTATATTGTATCCAATTTGTAAAAAATATTAAGTATGTTTTCTAATTTGTTGAAATTGTGTATTTTGATCCTTATTTAAGAAAATCTTAAAACGTTTAGTCCTTGTTTGAGCATTTAGCCTTGGCAACATGGCTTATTTGGCCTTTTTTAAGAGTTCAGGCGCTTATTTGGCCGAAATAAAAGTTCAGGGGCTTATTTGACGGTTCGGTGTAAGTTCATGTGTCTTTTTGCTCATTAAGCCCATGGAAAAAGGGCATTCTCCAGAGAAGGTTTTTGTTTTTAATTGGAACGTAGTGCGGTAAGAAAATGGTTTCTACCTAGGAAAGTTGGAAATTAAGAATCAAACTGGAAACCTCTAAATTTCAATCACTAATCATCTCAACAGAGAGTATAATGATGGTATGAGTAGTCAAAAACCAGGTATTTGCGGGTACTGAATCCGATTACATAGGATTCGGGTACCTTGTAATCGTGTTCAGGATGGGTATAGGTAATGTTTTTACTATCCGAGGTGAGTCCTTTAGGTACTCGATACCGAACCCGATTATATATAATGCACAAAACCTAAGATATTTGAGTTCAAAAGGAGTTGGACCTTGTCCTCTTTCTACAAAATCTTAAGAAAAGGCTCTTCACATCTTATGCTCTTCCGCTAATAGAACTTAACAACTATAAGGATATATAACTTGTTCCCACAATGTATTAATCTTGTATTTTATGTTTGCCAAACTTTAATAGTATCACCTTTTATGAGAAACTTTTTTGTTGGCCTAGAAAAAAATCAGTTTTTTATTGGGTTCAGGTAATTAACAGGTAGTAGGAATTTTAATCGGGTAGGGTACATGAAGAGGGTTTAAAAAATCACCAAGTATTTAACGAGTTCAAATATACCTTACATTTTTATCGGTTTCAAGTGAAATTTACGGGTACCCGATCTGCCACTAATTGAGAGGGGGCGGGGGCGGGGACGGGGGGAGGGGCATCACTATAACCTCGCGGGTGAAAGATTTTTTTTTTTGGCATACGTGAGAAATTTAGAGGCTTATTGTTGATACCTCAATTTACACTTGAGGGTAAATATGTCCTCAGTAATGTTAAAACAAGATGTGTGGCTCAAATTTAATCTAAAATTCTAAGTTAGGTCAGATTTGATGCCACCATTGTCATAATTAAATTAGGAAAGTAATTTTACTTTCCTAATTTCCTGTAAATGAGCCAAAATTAGAAATAATTATTGGAAAATAATAATTATTTTATAATTATTATTATTTCAATAAATGATGGTCAGAAAAGAATTAAAGTCATCTTGTATGATTTTCAATTCAGACGGAGACTTAATTCTTATATGACGACCATCCTAATCTTGTGAAATACATAATGCTATGTCAAAATTGGATATATGGCATGATATGTGACGCAATATGGCCTAGCCCAAGCCGCCCATGCCCAAATTTGATCTCTATTGAATTAAATACAACTTTGTATTTTGTTCAATTAAGGACAGAAGGGGAAATTGATAAAATTGAATGGGCTAGAGAGGTGCGATTTCAACAAGGGTTTTACCATTATGATCCTGGACTCTCATAGATCATTCTGCCAAAATTTCATCTCATTCTGACTTAAGACGAAAAAGTTATGCACGGTTTTCAATTAAAGATAGTTTGGGGTGTGAAACCAATTTCACCATGACAGAGAGCTCAATTTTGACCAAGATTTTTTCTATGGTCTTAATATGATAGCCGAACCCTACTGGTGAAATTTGGACTCAATCTGACTTCGTTTGCAACTTTTGCATTTCTTTCAATTAAGGACATGAGGCTTTCTACCCCGGTTTAGTCAAATTTGAATCCAATTTCTGTTTTGACCGGATTGAGGGCCAAGAATGGTCAATTTATGATCAATTTCGTGGCCTATGAGGTTATGGTCAAAATGGGGGTCATTTTGGCTATTTTGACAGCAAATCAGTATACACTGCAGCACAATCAGGACCCGAATCAGACTGGATTACGTCAGATTGGAGGAAGATTTCGTCAAAGTCATATTGGGAGAAATATGGCCGGCCTTGAAGGTGGTCATTTGTGATGATCAAAATTAAAAGTCATTTTGGAGTCTCTCAAAGATTTTCTGAATCGTCAGATTGGAGAAACAATTAAAGCAAGACAGGTCAGATTGAAGCAAATAATTAGTCAGCAAGTAGAAAGCAGCCCAGGCAGCCCCCTATATAAGGAGCACGTCCCTCCCTTGTTTCAACACACTTTTTCAACCACAAAAATGCTCCGTGCAAAAACCTAAGCTTCGTGCTTATTTTCTTTCAGGCTTCGCGCCTTTTCTCTGCAGAAATTCTGCAAAACTCTTCTTTGTTCATCAAATTCTTCATTGTTCTTGATATTTTCCTTATTTCAATCTTGGCTACACAAGATTTTCTCTTTGTAATCCGTTTCAATCAAATCAAATAACAATCTTTTGTTATTTTTCTCTTTCCGTTCTTCGAAAAAACTTTAAAAACCTTTATTTTGATAATCAAACCTGTGATCAATGATTTAAATGCTTCAGTGTGACTTTGATCCAGTTCCTGCAATTCACTCGCTCTGACCTACCATCCACTACATCGCGCACCAGATCTACATTTTACACCCCTTTGTCATTTTCAACAAAATGACTGGCACGCCCCGCACTGCCAATTAGTAGTTTTTCGCGAGAACTCTTTTAAAGAGATTTTTGGCGCAACACTTAGTTAGGAGAGTTGAGAGTTGAAAAATATGAAATCGAGCCCCCTCGGGTGAATCCGTGAATTGCAATGATATATCTTAAGTTCTCAACTAGCTAGAGAGGATTCTGTAAATATGAAGCTCATATATGTAGATTGTAGCATATATGGTATGTACTAAAGTTGTCCAAACTTGACATCATAAGATATAGCATAAATATATACGTACTAAACAATTTACTTAAGTTTGACTAGAAAAACGAAGGTGATTTTTCTTAATAATATTAATTTGTCTTGTTTGCAACCCTATATATATTATCACCATTCTTGTGTTCCTCTTCCTCGTCTAAAAATTGTTGTTATTCTTTAGCATGATTTATTCTCCAATATAGCTATTGCTATTTTTTTTTGCACGAAAGCCATATTTACATATATTTATAGCAAACATATTACATTGTTCAGTACTGGGAAGCCATTAGTTATTATTTACATGACAAAAGAATGTAAATCCCGGGTAACAGAATTTACAAGCCTAGGGGTGGCAAGATTTTGCAAGTCCTGATTATATACAGACAAAAGGTAGGGTGGAGGACAATCATATATGTAGTGACATTGTCATTGAAGCGCCGCTGCGTGAGCCAAAGTATCCGCCACTTTGTTTGCTTCCCTGTAGCATAGTGTTATCTTAAGTAGACAAAAGGAGGCAGCTAGCCTCAAGCACTCAGATAGAGGTGGATGCAGCATGGGATTGCGTATCCGCCTCCTTTGCATAGCCATGAAAACAAGAGAAGAGTTAGTTTCAACTTCTAGATAATTAATATTGAGAGATTAACAAGAGAACGACAATGTTTTAACGCCTGCATTTCAGCATAATTATTAGAGCAGTAACCAGTAGAAATGGAAAATGCAGATAGAAATTGTCCATGCAAATCTCTAATGATCCCCCCACAGCCTGCCCAACCGGGGTTATTTAGTGCAACACCATCGGTATTGAGTTTGTAGAATGTTGTGGTAGGAGTTGACCACGAAACCTGAATAACTTGTTTTCTTGTAGCCTTGCATGTAGAAGTCAGATGGATATTAACACACATATTTATAGTTGATCTACGAATCTGACTTAAGCTAGAAGGGATATTATTAAAAAGAACATTATTCCTATCCTTCCAGGTGAACGAGAGTGAGAGAGCAAAATAAGAGGTATATGGCACGGTGAGTGACTGTTTTAAGGCAACCTCTATATTCCTCCACCTACACAAAAAAATTGTTATATGATGAGAGAAGAGTTCCAGCAATTTTAAGTTTCCAACCCAGAGATTTCTATAGGAAGGATAAGATGAGAAAATATGCAAACTGTTGTCCTGTTGTCCACAAGCAAAACAAGCATCAGATTGTAAGATCTTTTTTGAGAAAAGAGTTTTGGCAGTTGGGAGCTTGTCCTGAGCTAATAGCCAGAGGAAGATTTTCACTCTAGGTAAGCTTTTAATTTGCCAAATGCTTTTCCAAGGTAATGTGGGAGAAGGTATCTTGTTATTTTTAAGGAAGAGCCATTTATAAGTAGCACTAGAGGAGAAGACATCAGACTTACTTGGTCCCTAATAAGGTTTGTCTGTTGTTGTTACTGTGTCGATGGGGATGGCAGATATTTGGGGCAACAGTTGTGGGGGGAGTAAGTGAGCTACAAGAGAGAGGTTCCAAGTATCGTGGTTCTGATCAATTAACTGTTGTGTAGACAGGGACATCAGTGGATCTGGGATATAGTCTACATGTTTTGCTACATAATTTTCATGGAACCAGTTAGAGTGCCAAAAGCTAGTAAAACTATTTTTATGGAGAATCTAGGAAAGTCCTTCTTTGAAGTCCGGTGTCACAGATATGACTCCCTTCCAAAACCAAGAGGAGCTGGGTCTAGCAACTTGGATTTCTAGGAGGTTTGAATTAGGAAAGTATTTATGCTTAAGAACATGCGAACATAGGCTGTAGGGGTTGTTAAGGAGATTCCAACAGTGTTTAATGAGTAAAGTTTTATTTACAAGATAGAGATCTTTTAACCCCAATCCACCAGCATCTTTAGGGAGAATTAATGTTTTCTTACCCACCAAGAAGATAGGCTTACGAGAAGGTGTCTTTTGGCAGAGAAACGAAGTGGCTAGAGAGTGCAATTTTTTTAATAACAGTGGCTGGTAATTTATAGGCTGACATGGAATAAATTGGGAGTGCTTGGATCACAGAATTAATAAGGACCAATTTACCAGCCTGTGAAAGTTTTTGATTGTACCAAGCATTGAGTTTCTCCTGAGCTCTTTCAATTAGGAATTTAAAACTGGAGGAGGTAACTCTACCCAGTACAAGAGGTAAGCCGAGGTATTTGTCTTTTGAATTGGAAAGAGGAATATTGAAAGTGTCAACACATCTTCTTTTAACAGAAATTGGAGTATTAGACGAGAAATAAATGGAAGAGTTTTCAAAGTTGATGGTCTCTCTAGAGATAGAACAGTAGGTATCAAGGAGAGTTTGAAGGTTAGAGCAAGAATTGTAAGTGGCCTTAGTGAAGATAAAACAATCATCCACAAAGCAAAGACAAGGAACATGCGGGCCTTTTCTGAAAGCAACTATCGGTTGAATGGCTCCTAAATTAGCTTAGTTGACCAGCATACGAATTAGGACTTCATTACAAAGAATAAATATGAACAGGGAAAGTGGGTCTCCCTGTCGTAGTCCTCTAGAGGGGAAGATTTCATGAGAGAATTCACCGTTGACAAGAATTTTATAAGTGACTGTTGTGATACAAGTGAGGATGTAATTTATCAATTTTTGAGGGAAACCATGTCTATTTAAAATGTTTACAATAATGGTCCATTCTATCTTGTCATATGCTTTCTCAAAAATCGACTTTAATGGCCATTTCATAATTCTGTCTAGTTCTCTTATTCCTCATGGAGTGTAATAATTCATGCGTAATAATAGTATTTTCAGTGATCTGCCTACCCTGGATAAAAGCGTTTTGGTAAGAGGAAATAAGGTTAGGGAAAATTTGTTTGATTCTCTTTGTAATAATGTTAGAGATAATTTTGTAAACTACATTACAAAGGTTGATTGGGCGGAAGTGAGAAACATTGGAAGGTTGAGAAATTTTGGGAATTAAGACAATTGTGGTTTGGTTGAAGCTTGGTTGGAGGATACCAGTATTGAAGAAGAATCGAACAGCTGCGACAACATCACCTTTGACAATGTCCCAATAGGATTTAAAGAAGCAAGAATTAAAACCATCCGGACCTGTTGCCTTGAAAGATCCAATGGAGAAAAGAGATTTTTTAATTTCTTCTTCTGAAATAGGAGCTTCCAGGATAGAGATATGATTTTGGTTTAACACTGGAATGTTGGGGTCCAGGGAGGAATCAAAAGGTTCAGGATGTGATGAGGAGAACATATGAGAAAAGTGAGAGGCAAAAGCTTGTTGAATTAGAGAAGGGTCAGAGGTCCAACCTAAATTTTGAATATTAAGTTGGTGGATGTGATTTCTGGCTCTTCTTGCTTTCACCTTATTATGAAAATAAGAGGTATTCATATCTCCACATTTGATCCATTTTAAATGTGCTCTCTGTGCCCAAAAAATTTCTTCAAATTTATAAGCATGGAGTAAGCTTTTAGAAATGTCAGCTTCCTGTTTTAAGAGTTCAGGTGTCGGGTTTTGTTGTATTTGCAAATTGATATTGGTTAGAGATGTTTGAAGATTTTTAACAGTGGAGGAGTTCTGGTTAAAGCAAGTTTTCCTCCAAATCTCAGATTGTTTGCCAATGTATTGAAGTTATTTATGCAGAGAAACTTGTGGATTGCCTCTAAAAGGGGTATGCCATCAATTGAGTATATGATTGATCTAGTGTCCATGAATTTTCAAATCTAAATGTTTTAATTCGTTTAGTTTTAGTGTGGGTGTCAAGCAACAGGGGTTGGTGGTCAGAACCAGCAGAGCGTAGAACATTAACAGATGTTTAAGAGAAAGTTGACAACCACTCTTGGTTTGCTAAGGCTCTATCCAATTTTGATCTACAGTAAGTAGCATCTAAATGTTTATTTGAGAAGGTAAATTTCGGGCCAAAAGTGTGAACATCAAACAAGCCACATGAAAAGATGCATGAATTAAAAGCATTCACCTGACCATGATTAATAGGTGTTCTGCTAAACTTTTCATGAGCATACCGAACACAATTGAAATCTCCTATAACTAACCATTTGCCAGAGATAGAAGGTAATAAAAATTGAAGGTAAGTCCATACATGTTGTTGCAGAGCTGGTTATGGGTGATTGTAAAGTGTTGAGATATGGAAATCTTCTGCTTCATGAAGGGCAGTGAATTCTGCAGTGATGACCCTGGGAAAGATGGTGAATGCCCTGAGCTGAATAAGATCATCATTCCAGAGCATCCAAATTCTGTCTGCCCTGCCCATTGATGCTGCCACTGCTCGACCCTTGAGGGGAAGTTGGGAGCTGATGTGCTCAGCTCTAGCATCACTAATTCTTGTCTCCATAATTATCAGGATATGGAGACAGTGCATTTGCATGAGTTGTCTGAGTTCTGGAAGCAAGTGAGGTCTTCCTGCACCACGACAGTTCCAGGCTAAGATGCAAATCATCTGATCAGTATATTGAGGAACAAAGATCTCAGAGGCTATCCCTGAAGTCGGACGACTCGCAGAGCCACTTTCATGGAAGATTGGTTCGTCTGGGATGTGGAATTAGTGTTTGGATCCGCAGAGAAGTGGACAGGGTATATCGTGTCTCGGTTTCCCAAGTAGACAAATTGCTCGTCCCTTACTCCTACTTCGAATTTCAACAGAGTTGCTGGGATCAGGTAAATGTGAAGGTCAAAGTGCGGAGAGTGAAACACATAATGGTTGAGGCCTCTTTGAACGCATTGATCTCTTGTTAATGGGAGGGGACTTGAATTGATAGAGTGCCAGGTGTGTAGTGTTGAGATCATAAAGTGAGTCCTCGCCTGTGGTTGAAAATGGGATGGGTGGGGTTGAGGGCGAGGAAGCATGGGAGGACGTGGTCTTGGTTGGGTCAGTGGAGGAGTGTTGTTGAGGTAGTTGGGTAGATGGAGACGGAGTGGACGGTGTAGCGGTGGGTGAGGGGAGGTCGGTGATTCTGCATGTGGTTGAGTTGGGGTTGGTTGTTCCCAGGTGTTCAGTGGTGGTGGGGAAAGCAGAAAGGAATCTGCTGAGGAAATTGGTGAAGGTGATGGTGGTTGGGTCGGACAATGGTTCATAATGGGGGAGAGAATTGTTTGGTGGCAGTAGGGGTGAGAGGTGGGTGGGGGCTGGTGAGTTTGAGATCGGGGGTGGGTTGCAGGGATCCATGGGGTTCATGAGAAATAAGGTTAAAATGATGGACCGTAATTAAGGCTTGGTTGATTTGGTGCAGGTCTGGGGTATTTAAAACTGAGGGTAAATCAAGTGATAACTCGGTGGGCGGGGCCGTAAATTGGTTCTCAAACATGATTAACTCTGTAACTTTATTACTCGTGTCATTGGGAACATTTACGTGTCCTTGTGGAGCGGTCAGTGTAGGTGTAGGTGTCATGGCGCGCCGCTCCAGCTGGCATTCACCTTCAATAGTTACCGAGTTTGTAACATGCATATCAAAAATTTCATTATTATCGTTTCAGACTGTGGGAGAGTAGATAATATATCAAAAGGATTAGAGTGTTCAAAAAAATTGGGCTGTATGGAAGTCTGTTGTTTGGTGGTGTGGTCTCTGGGCTTCCATGCTTGTCACGTTTTCGGGCCCTATGATGGTTTTGCAGATGTTGGGCCCTGGTGTATTGTCTGTGGGTTTTGACTTTTAGGTTGGGCCTGATCCACTAGATGGTTTCGCTCCTTGGCAGTACTTGCAGTTTGGTCCTGACTCGGCACATGATTTTCTGTAGCTCGTCGCCGCCGGGGTCTCGTCTCTACCACTTTCCACGATGTGTCTGTTGGGCATGAACTGGGGGCTTTTCCTGCTATATTTGTTGACGTGGGCGTATTGTTTGGACAGTTAATGCGATTGTGTCCTATCATCCCATAAATGAGGCAGAAAGAAGTTTTCACTTCATATTTAAATTGTTGAGTTTTTCCTTCCAAGGGGACAGATGGGGGAAGTGCCGCCTCTATGTCAACCTCAGCACAAATTCTTGCAAACTGCCCTCTAGAACACGTGCTGGTGTGAGCGTCGACCTTGATGGGGGTCCCAATGGCAGCGGCAATACGATGAAGGGTCGGGAGGTCATAATATTCGATTGGAAGTTCCGGCAGATGCACCCAGATGGCCATCTTGGTGGGGGTTGTTTGTTCAGTGGCTCTAAAATTTGGTTTCCATCTCTGTACTAAGAGGAATCGATCATTGAGGAACCAGGGACCTTCAGCTAAGGCTACGAAATAGTCTTCTTGAGTTTGGAATCTGGCCAGGAAAAAGTCTTGGCTGAAATCTGTGGGACAAAATCCCGATTGGATTCTCCATAGGTGCCTGAGACGGTTTTGAAGAGATGAGAATCGTACGGAGCCTCTGACCAGCTTGATGATTAGAGCCCGAGCCCATGGCCGTCGAATACGAGCTCTTTCCTCTTAGGATAGACGAATCGAGTTATGGCTCCCTGTTTCCATGTCCTCCCCTTCTGTATTGTCTTTGTCTTCTTCAAGAAAGGACGATTCAAACCATGATGGAAAATACGTGTGAGAGGTCATGGCTAAAAGCTTTTGTTTATAAGAAATATTCGTTTGTTGGTTTAGTGGAGTCATAATCTGTGATGTCAGAGGAGAGACTTGTGGAGTTTGGCCCGAGGGAGTTGGATTAGGGGGTTTTGGTGGCAGTTCCGAAGAGCGATGTTGTGGGGTGGGCGGCGTCGGGGGAGCAAAAATAGGAGAACTCATTAGGGTTTTTAAGGATCCTAGATTCTCTCCCGAAGAAAATTGTTAAGAAAAATATACTTAATAAAACGACAACTGGTTTTAGTTTTCTTGATAACTATTGCTAATTATTGATCGCCAAGATTCAACTAATTTGTCAGTAATCAAAACAAGTTAATTTAGCAGATAAGAGAAGGAATGTCGATAACACTTGGACAATATGACTTCATTATACTTCCCACTGATTATAATATATTTCCATTTAATATATTTCCACAAGTTTTCCATTTCCTTTTACTCAATCACTTGCATGCTTTAAATGCATATATACTAAAATCAAACTTCGAATTTTCAATTGGTAGATGATTAGATTTATAAATTATAATTGGGTTACTCCTTTTTTATATAATTAAAAGAAAGAAAAATAAAAAAAGGCCTTCATATGTTTTGATCTCAACTTTCGCATATATATATATATATATATGGGCTTCCCGCGCTTCGCAATGGGGTCGTAAAACTAATTTAAAACGATGATGTAAGGTTGTTAGTAAGATTGGATAATTGTTTCAAGTGACAATCTCTCTCTTCAGTTATTTTTCAAATTATAGATCGTTTTAGACAAAGGAAAAGATAAAAATATGAGGGTCATTAAACAAATAATCGAGCAAAAAAATGTTTAGTTTATGGAAATGAAACATAAAAGTTCCCTTCACGAAACTCATTAATCAAATTTAGCTTCCAGACCCTTGACAAAAGCCGTAGATCACCCAATAATGTTTTAACTGATACTGGACCAACCTCAATCGAATAAGTCAAAGCATTAAATCGTCCAACCCATAATTATGAGGGATGAAATAACATAAAGCATAAAAATCTAATGATCATTTGATAAATAATCCAGCAAAAAAAATATTTGTTTATGGAGACCAAACATAAAAATTCCCTTTTAAACCCTCCACGAAACTCATTAATCAAATTCAGCTTTGAGACCTTTAACAAAAGCCGTAGATCATTTTTTTTTTGAAAGGCAAGATTTTATTAAAGAACAATGGGGGAACATAGGGGTGCCTTATTAAAACCTTCAAGAGGAAAAACCCAGTGGGAAAAATCCTCAGAAAGGAAAAAGAGTACACCCACCCCTCACAATAACAAAAAACCAAAGAAGTCAACCACAAGTGATAGAAAACCCAGAGAACAAACCCAAGAAACACACCCTAATACACAAGATAAAGAAACAAAGAACATTGCCTAGAAACAAAAGCTACCCAAGGAAAGCCCGCACTACCAAACTTGCTAGCTTCAAACACAAAAGAAGACAGGGATCATCCTCATCACTGTGGAAGCATCAAGCGAATCAAAGAGCCCAACTCTAGCCAACCATCAACAAGAGGCAAACCTCAAACGCCACAAACCAGCAGACCAAAAAGCAGAACAGGAAAAGCAGCAACAAAAGGTAAAACCAAAAGAACGAACAGACTCCGAACAAAAACACAAGAAGACTGAAACAAAGATAAAAAGAAAGACAAAACTCTACCCGCCAGAATCAACACCACACAGGAGATCAACAACTCTATCAACTCCAGATTTCGCAAGGCTGTCAGCTTCCTGATTAGCTTCTCTAAATATGTGTTTAATCTGCCAGTTACTGATACCTCTCGAGATAACTTGCATTTGAGTAACAATTCTTCGAAAATCCCATGGACAAGAATCAATGTCCTTAACCCAATTAACAACATTAAGGCAGTCACTTTCAATCACCAAAGAATGGCTACCCTTCCATCTAGAAGCACAGAAAATAAGCAAGCCTTCTTTAATGGCGAGAATCTCAACTTTCCCTGCAGAAGCCATACCGATCTTCTTTGAGAACTTTAACAATACAGTACCAGTATCATCTCTAAGCAAACCTCCGATCCCTGCTAAACCATCACTTCCCCTTGCTGCTCCATCCACGTTAAATTTCAGAGAACCTGGTAGGGGAGGGCACCACAAAATATTTGGCCTCGACACACTACCCATACAAGGAACCACAACTTCATTGGGTGCTAAAATGATATCAGCAAGAAGCACATTAGAATCTTGCCATTTAGCCTTGAACCACCAAGCAAATCTTATTTTAATTGCCATACACAATTGCTGCACATCAGGAATTTTAGAATTAAAAACAATACCATTCCTATGTAACCAAATAGACCATAAAATGGTTTAAAACATCATAGACCACGCTTCCTTATTATTTGGCAACCATATTAGCCCAGACCAAGCTTCAAAGAAATCCATAGCCGAGTTTGGAATAGCCCAAGACACATTCCATAGCTTGGCGAAATAACTCCACACTTGCCAGGAAAAACTGCAGCTGAAAAACACATGAAACACCGATTCCGAAACTGCATTACACAAAGGACAACCGCTGAGACTAGCATCCAGGAGACCTCTGCTAACCAAAGCATCCTTTACCATAACCTTCCCATGCATGACCTGCCACACTAGAATTTCAGCCTTAGGAGGGGCTAACCCACTCCATACTTTTTTCCAACATAAATTAGTACTAATAATATTGTTAGTAACCAATTTATAATAAGAGGCAGCAAAATAAGCACCCGATGCACACGGTTTCCAAATCACAACATCTTTAGATGAAACACAAGGAGAGTACTCTTGAATTACCTTCAATAAATTCCTCCATTGTTCTTGTTCCCAATCAAACAGATTTCTCGTTGACTCAATATGCCACTGCCAATTCCCATCAATCCAATTCCCAAATTCAACAACTGATCCAACTTTGTTTGAGGCGAGAGCAAAAATCCGAGGAAAAACACTTTTCAATACAAAGCCGAAAGCCCATTCACAATGCCCAAAGGAGATATTCTCACCATTACCAAGAAGAAAGCCAGAGTTCGAGAACCATACTTGATGCATTGTAGAGTCAGTCGACAGAGGCTTAGTAATATTCTTCCAAACAGCCGAAGCATTCCTGATGTTTCTAACATCAGGAACCAAATAATCATTGTTGTACCCATTTTTCTCAACAATAACTTTTCTCCAGAACCCATCTCTCTCATTGCCGAATCTCCACAACCACTTATTCAAAAGGGCTCGATTCTCAACATGAAGATCCATAATTCCCAGACCCCTTTGGCATTTCGGTTTACACACCAAATCCCAATTAATGAGATGAAGTTTCCTTTCCCCACTAGTAGACCACAGAAATTGCCTCATTACTTTATCAAGAGAATTTTTGATAGCACAAGGCAGTGGGAAGAGAAACATATAATACATCGGTAGACTAGAGAGAACAGACTTATTGAGAGTCACTCTACCTCCAATTGACAGCAACTTTGCTTTCCAAGTAGATAGCCTATTCTGGACTCTATCGAGAACTGGTTGCCAATACGAAAGGGCACTTGGTCTCACACCAAGAGGAAGGCTGAGATAAACTGAAGGAAGTGATTCCAACCTACACCCAATAGAGTTCGCCCAAGAAACTATAAGAGACTGCTTAATGCCAATCCCAAATAAGCAGCTTTTCTCAAAGTGAGGGTTTTTACTTCCCCCTGAGTAATTAAATTTCTTATTATTGATAAGCAGTAGATCATACAATAACTTTTTAACCGACACTTGAATAACCTCAATCAGACAAGTGGGAAAAAAATTATACGATATCAAATAGACCGGCAATCAAGACCACAAAATTTCAAAAGCATTTTTTAAAATCAAAACATTAAAGTTGGCTTTTGAGTCCTTCATGGAAGTTGTAGATCATGAAATTACCTTTTAAAAGACACTTGAATCATCTTGATCGGACAAGCAAAAGAAAAAATAAAAAAATTAAAGCCAAAACGTTCAGTCGTCCAACCCAGAAATTGTGAGGGACTAAATAGCATAAAGCATAAAAGTCTGAGGATCATTTGATAAATAATCCAGCAAAAAAAATATTTGTTTATGGAGACCAAACATAAAAATTCCCTCTTGAACACTCCACAAAACTCATTAATCAAATTCAGCTTTGAAGCCCTTAACGAAAGCCATAAATCACACAATAACCTTTTAACCGACACTTGAATAACCTCAATCGGACAAGTGGAACAAAAATTATAGGATATCAAATTGGCCGGCAATCAAGACCACAAAATTTTAAAAGCATTTTTTAAAATCAAAACATTAAAATTGACTTTTGAGTCATTCATGGAAGTTGTAGATCACAAAATTACGTTTCAATAGACACTTGAATCACCTTGTTCGGACAAGCAAAACAAAAAATAAAAGAATTAAAGCCGAAACATTTAGTCGTCCAACCCATAAATTGTGAGGGACTAAATAACATAAAGTATAAAAGTATATGAATCATTTGATAAATAAACCAACAAAAAATGATTTATTTATTGACAGCGGGTTCTACCAATAGTAACTTTATTCCAAACTTCCCAAAACGCCCTCAATCATCAACCGAAATAATAAAAAACCAAACATAAAAGTATCAAAATACCCCTGACAATTTATTCTTGGATAAACGTGTGTGAGGTTTTTCAACTGATTTTTTAGTACTTCTACTTCTCATATATTGCTATAGATTATAGATATGTAAATAGGAATAGGTCCAGAGATCGACAATCTTCTTATAATAATTCATTGTCGGTATGCTATAAGTTTTAATATTCACCTTGGAAGCTACTCTCCAAAATTAACAAATACTACTATACTGACTTTAAAAAAGTCAATTAAATGTTGGATAGAACGTCCAATTTAGACAACAACATTTGTTGTGTGGGTGATTTTCATGCACCGACTACATTCTATATATTTTCATATTAAAATTGAATATTATTCTCATCCTTCTATTATATTATATATATATTATATATGTAATTATTTGATACACTAACCATGTAAATTTTAGTCATATTATATATAATTATTTGATACACTAACCATGTAAATTTTAGTCTGCACAGTATAGTGAGGAGTTAATATACATACCTATTTTCTAAATTAATTTATTTTTAAAATTAAAAACTATTTCCTAAAAGACACATATCAACCCTTAAACTTCATATTTATAGTCTATTAAATTTCACCGACAGTGTATTATATAAATTTTCAATATGTATTTACTCTTACAATCTACTTGATTTACCTCTGAAAAAAAAAATGACGCGTTTAGAAATTAAAAAACAATATTTCTAACATGTTACTACTGTCTACTTGCTAGATGTTTGATTTGGATAATAAAATACATATAATTCTACACTTACTATAGATTATTTATTTTCTGATTTTTTTGGCAAGATTATTTATTTTCTGATTAAAAAAGATATTATTTATTTTATATTTAATTTATTACGTTTTAATCATTAATTGTTTTTTTTTTCAAAGAAAATCTTCAACTATTCTCAACGAGTTTCACAAGAAACCGAGTCGGCTACCAATGCCATCATTTAACACGTGATGCACATGGTTATTTAATTTGTTTTTGATTTCTGCATATATTTTTTTTTGGCCAAATGATTTCTGCATATTTATTTTGTTAAAAATAGTAATTCCAGTTTCATTTTCGCTATTTTTTTTTAAATTGTAAAGTAGATCTAAGATTCAATTCATGAAAAATATATATATTTATAATAAAAAATGACATATATGTAAATTACAAGCAAAACTTTCATATTAATCAAACAATTAATAATGCTTTATATATATATATATATATTTACCTCAAAAAAAATATAGTTTTGTTATTCACATAGATGTAGCATGTTGATGCCAGAACGTATTGCACATTTTTGTAGTTCAAGTGTACAACAATAAATCGTAACCATTTGATTTCCTAATAAAAAAATTGAACCACACAAATACCCAGTTTACCAATGTATTACAAGTAATTCACTTCACTTTTAACAACTTTCTGTTTTGGTCATCTAACTATAAATGTAACATTTTGGTTACTTATATTTATAACTTGAATATTTTAGTCATCAATCACATGATCGTAATAGTTCGAAAGTAATTTAATTATTATGTTAAAGTTTTTTTTTGTTGGCCAGAAAATTATTATTGTTCAAGTTAATTAATTCTCACTCAGTCTCAAAATAACTGATTAATTGTGCATTTTGGGATGAATGTGGTTCCAATGTGACAACATTCATCCCAAAATGGACAATTATTTTGGGACAGAGGAAGTATTATAGTACGTAATTTAAAATGAAGTTAAACCTTAAAATTGAAATTGTTTTATGTATAGTTTAAATACAAGTCTGACGATTTTTTTTATGGGTATATTTATAGATTGCCATTGTTCGAGCCAAGTTGGCCCTCTATTGGGTATACCTCTCCCAATAATGGTTTTCTCCTTTCACAATATTCGAACCCAACACCTTACTTAAGGGAAACATGTGCCAAACACTAGAACCAACCACTTGTTCATAATCTTCTATGTTAAATCTGTATTATTTAGAATTAAAGTGCATCAAATCCAAAACGAAAGGAAACATTCCTAACAGTTGTTTTATGTAATTTTTTTTTCCGTACTTTTGTTGTATGTAATATTTTTTTTTATATGTATGTATTCCATCTGTCCCTAATTAGATGTCATTTTTTGGTTAATTAACACAAATTTTTGACCACTGTTTATAAAAATTATATTAAGCAAAATAAAATTTAAAAATGATACATATAAATTTTGAGTTGTAAACTTTTCAAACATATTTTTTTAAAATTAAATTTTATATTTTTTTTTTTATAAATAATGGTCAAACATTAGGATTGGTTGACCAAGAGTGGACATCTAATTAGGGACAGAGGAGTAGTACTTATTTGATTTTAGTAAATTTTGGAAGCAAGATCATGATTCATATATTTTCATTTTAGATTAAAATAGTAATTAAATATACCAACAAATTATTAAATTTTTTGACAATGAACACACCAACAAAATCATACTTGTTACTTGGATTTTAATTAAAGAATATTAACAGCAAAACATGAAATTCATTCCATTTTTCAATGAGTAGAAAATGAAAGAGATTTTTTGCCATTCCCTTATGATAAACAATGACATGATGATGATTTCATCAAAATCTACCAAGCCAATTTTCTCAACTCATTTGGTGGGACCATCTCATTAACTTCCACGTGTCATAGTTTTCTCACATAAACAAAAGTGCCACCTCACCTGTACCAACACTGAAATTAAAACAAAAAAAAAGAAGTAAAAAATGGAATTGGAATCTCCCAAACAGAACCTTGGAACCTTCCCCCCAAATCCACTCTTGTTCTCTTTACCAGCCCTATAAAATACCCTCAACCTTTAAACCTATTTACAGCATCTGCCACTGGGATTACACAATTATTATACTTTGTAAATACGTATAAATATACGCTGTTGGAAATTTTTATACGGTATTGGATAAGCCAACACCCCACTCTATATATCCCTAGATTCATGCCATAAAAACCTCTATTATTAAAAATTAAAATTTTCTTTCTTTTCTCTTCCTCTTTTCTTTCATTTTTTTCTGTCGGTGTTCAGATCTTGCAGCTTCCACACTCTTCATTCACACATTTCACTCCTCTTTTTTTTTCTTATTTAAAACTTTGGGTTTTCTTTCAAGTAGAGGAAAAGGGAGGAATTTGGGTTATTGGTTGAAGTTTTTTTGAAGACTTGAAGAGAAAGGAAAAGGAAAAAAAATGGTAGAATGAGTTGTTCAGACTGAATTATCATAGAGTTTTTATGAGAGCTGCTTTTTATGGTAGTTGAATTGGAATTGTTGTGTTAAAGGAGAAAAAAATAAACGAAGACGAAGAAGCAGAAGCTGAAGAAGAAGAAGAAGAAAGCAGAAGGGAAAGAGTGTATGAACGATTTGGTTTGGATTTTATTATGTTGGAGAAATCGGTGGGATTATGGACTTGTGATTCGGAGTCGGGGTAGATGGGGGAAATGTGGCTAATTTCTTAAGGATTCTTCGCTTTGGGTTTATTTCAAACTGGTTCAGTTTATCTTTTGATATTATAAGTTTTAATTATATACCTGTTTGTCTTGGCGATCTTCATCGGAATTAAAATTTGGGAAACTTATATTTTTACACCAAAATGCAGCAAGATCACCGAAAGAAGGTGATTTTTCGAATACCTTTTGTTTTTGGAGTTTATATTCATCATTTTTGTTACTTTTTGATGCTAAAATGGTAATTATAATTATTTTAGAAAAGCTATTTTTGCCCAAATTGAGCTGTTTGAGTCAATGTTGTTGGGTTGTTAGGTAAGAACATGAACTATGCGTTGCTGTCTTTTTGAGTGTTTTGTTCTGTTGGGAGATGTTGCAGATATTTTCAAAGAAATGAATTTTGTTTTCTATTCTTTTAGATATTTATTCTTCTTTGGTTAAATGAGCTATGAGTAATATTTTTTTTGGCTGTTAAAATAATTTTCTTCTCGAAATGCGTTTCAAAATCTGGGGAAGCATAAGCAGCATAACTTTAATGCAAAATTTTGATTTTGGATAACTGAGTTTCATCCTTATTCTGGAATGCTATCCCTTGAAATAAATGCTTTTAGTTTTAATTGTTTTCTGATAGCAAAAGATATTCTTTTTCCTCCACAAAGGTCAGGTCAGTTTGTTTTGTTTCACCAGATTTCTTCTTTTCGGAATGGTTCATATAATTTTCCCTGCATCTTTTTCTCTCGATTTATCTTCTTTCAGGCTTTTGTTTTCTGGATTAATAGTTATATTGAAATTAATAAATTGGATAGTCTGAAACTTGATCATGTTATTTATAAAATGATTTTATTGACAATTTCTGAAATATGGGTTTGTCTTACTTTTATGGGGGCTTTCTTCTCGAGGATTAGTTGTTTCTTTGGTTTAAAAGTAATTTTTTTGAAATTGGTTTAAAAGTAATTGCTTGGCTTATGAATTTAAAGTCTATATGATCATCTACTGTTTGAAAAGAAGAAAATTGTAAGCTGCTTGTTGGGAATTATTTGGTTTTATTTATAGTCATAATAAAGTGATGAATAGAATTAGATTATACCAGAGATGACATTGTTGTGTTCCGTTCTGTTTTGTCCTTTTCTGGGTGTTGTTTATGGTTGCATTTTCACTATCTTTTTTGTCCTACATTTGGAGTTTGATATTCCATTCCAGCTATATAAAGTACTTATCTATTATTGATGAATTTGAGTGGTTCAACATATGCATGTTTTTACCTGTGGGCATGTATGAGGTCGTGCTACATTGAGCTACGAGCTTTGCATTTATGTAATGTAAAATATATAATGCCTGTATAGTTGTCTTACTTGCTATTTTTGTTCCACAGGGTTCTGCAGAGATGGACTTTTTCTCTGAATATGGTGATGCCAATAGATATAAGATTCAAGAAGTTATAGGGAAAGGGAGTTATGGTGTTGTGTGCTCGGCAATTGACACCCATACTGGTGAAAAAGTGGCAATAAAGAAAATTCATGATATTTTTGAACATATTTCTGATGCTGCCCGTATTCTTCGTGAGATAAAGTTACTCAGACTTCTTAGGCATCCGGATATTGTTGAGATTAAACACATTATGTTACCTCCTTCTCGAAGGGATTTCAAAGATATTTATGTTGTTTTTGAACTCATGGAGTCGGATCTTCATCAAGTCATTAAAGCTAATGATGACTTGACTAAAGAACACTACCAGTTTTTTCTTTATCAGCTACTACGTGCATTGAAGTATATTCATACAGGTACTTGTCATTCTGTATTGGCTCCACTGCATTATTTGAATTCTGAAACTTACACTTGATTTACAGTTGTAAGTGTGTTGATTGAGTTGATCAATTTTTGATAATGATAGGTGATTTTTAAAGTTTTCAGAAATAAGGTTTGTTACGTCTGGCAAATTTTAATGGTCAAACAAGTGTTTGATTGGGTTGATCAAACTCCTTCCATAATGCCCTAATATTTGGTAAAATATTTAAGAGTAACATATTTGTCTAAGTCCAATTATTTTCAGCGGTTTCCAGTCTGTTTTGAATTTTCACCTAATCCTTTCAGTTGCATTCATTTTTGGAAGCAACTGCTTCTAGTATCATCATACCTTAGTCTCTGGATGCTACTTTTCTCTTTCATTTTTCTTTTTGGTTTATTTCATGTCATAGTCAATGTCTCATGTTGTAGGTGGATTATGTTTGTAAAAGCAGAATGTATCTGATAATTGCTTATCTGGCTGCAGCGAATGTCTATCATCGAGATTTAAAGCCGAAGAATATTTTGGCAAATGCAAACTGCAAACTTAAAATATGCGATTTTGGTTTAGCTAGAGTTGCTTTCAATGATACACCTACGACAATATTCTGGACGGTATGCCTTTTAGAATAAGGGGATAATTAATTTTTGATGTGTTTATCTTTTAACTGTTTTCTAACATCCATAACAATTGCAAGAGCTGAGTTTTCTAGACATTTTTGTGGTACATTTACAGGATTATGTGGCTACAAGATGGTATAGAGCTCCAGAGCTCTGTGGATCATTTTTCTCAAAGGTAAAGCAGTCCTCATGCATCGCCATTGAAATTTGGGAACACTAGAAACATAAAAATCATGTGATAATTTTCCCCCTTTGAGGATAATTTCCGGATCTATGTTGCATATAATGAAGTAAAGCTTATGCCATGCTGTGTTGTGTATGGTTTTCTATCAAGTTATTCAGTTTCTCATCTACGTCTTGTTTGCTTGTTTCATCTGTTTGGGTAAGCTGTTGAACTTTATAGTGTGGCTTAACAGATGTGCAGTATATTGTTTAACTACTCTCTAAATGTTTAATTATTTGGTTGATAAGGAGTTCATACTATGTGGCTCTGTAGCAACTTATGTCATGAAATGATTTGCATGTTTTCTGGTTGGATGTGCCAATGCACAAAAAAGATTGATACACATTTATGCTAATGTTAATATAAAATTTCTGAATGTTTACTGAATTCAGGGAGGTTTTTGCCTGTACATGGAAATTTAAATTCCACACAATTGAAGGATCCACACAATTGATTTGTTTATGAATTCAAGTGTTTTTTTATAGTATCTGGCGATGTTCACGATTTATACAAGGACTTTTTTTAATTGAGAAACACGACACATTCAGATGTGAAGCAGTGGTTAGTTTTAAGTGGAAGATTTTCCCTTTCTTCATAGAATCATAGGAAATCCTATAAGTTCACGTGCATTTTATTATCAATATGGTTTTGAGTCGCAAATTTGGGTTTAGAAAATCGTAAAAGATCAGTAACTTAGCAGTGTGGTTTGTTAGTTATAAATGCCCATGTTACCAACATCATAGACAAGCTGAGTGGTTTTTCTGTTCATTGTCAAATTTTTGATTCCTGTTCTTATTGTTTTAAATGTCCATGATGGTTTGACTGTTCATATTTCAGTTTCTGATTCCTTTTCTTATTTCTTCAAATGAATGCAGTATACTCCTGCAATCGATATATGGAGTATAGGGTGCATCTTTGCTGAGGTACTAACTGGGAAGCCACTTTTTCCTGGTAAAAATGTTGTTCACCAGTTGGATTTAATGACTGATTTGCTTGGGACACCTTCGCTAGATACCATCTCTCGGGTATGCATATTAAGGCTTCTGAGAAATTTTGTATAACAAAGTCATTACTGCTGTTAACTTTCTTCTTCTTCTTCTTCGTCCTTTTTATTTTTTTTTTATTTTTTTATTTTTTATTTTTTTTTTAAAATTTTTTTACAGGTTCGAAATGAAAAGGCTAGAAGATACCTAACAAGCATGAGAAAAAAGCAACCTGTTCCATTTGAACAAAAATTTCCAAATGCAGATCCCTTGGCTCTACGCCTACTGCAAAGGTTGCTAGCCTTTGATCCAAAAGATAGGCCAACTGCTGAAGAGGTTCGTTTTTGTCCAGTGAAATATTGGTTTTTTTTCTCTCTGAAAATTGTTCTGTAATTTTCTATTTTGTTTTAGCATATAAAGTATCATTTGCCTTATAACTTTATAACATAACATTAACATCTTTTGATTTTACATGTTTCAGGCCCTTGCTGACCCCTACTTTAAGGGACTGGCAAAAGTTGAGAGGGAGCCTTCCTGTCAGCCAATTACAAAGATGGAGTTCGAATTTGAGAGGCGAAGGGTCACAAAGGAGGATATTCGGGAGCTGATTTTCAGGGAGATACTGGAATACCATCCTCAACTTCTCAAGGACTATATGAATGGAACTGAGAGGACCACCTTTCTCTATCCAAGGTTTCATTTAGTATTTGGTCGCTTTTCTCAGTTTGAAATTGCTAATTTTATTGGAGATTCATTAGTAATCACTGTGCTGCAATTTCTAATCTGTTAATGTATATTTTATATGCAGTGCTGTTGATCAATTCAGAAAGCAGTTTGCACATCTTGAAGAAAATGGTGGTAAAAGTGGGCCAGTTATTCCACTCGAAAGAAAGCATGTCTCTCTTCCCAGGTATATATTCTCTAATTTCTGAATTTGAATTTGGTATTGCCATGTTCTGCTTGGCGATTGTGTGGTATGGTATATGTGATACTTACTAAAGCATTGATCCTTTCTTTATATCCAAGTTGTATGCAAAAGTCATTTTAATACAATGTATAAGTTGGTGCATCAAAGTCTAGGCATGGATAAGGCCTTGTGGTTTTTGGCTCCATTTTTGGTTGTGCAACTGATGTTGTTGGCTTGTTGCCAGTGATTGAGAAGAGAACTTATAAGATTCTTGTAGAAACTATCATTTGTTTAGAAAATTAACATCGAGTTCAAGGTGATCTGCTGTACAGTTAAACAAGACACAATGTCATGTTGTCAAAAAAAATAAATAAATAAAGTTTGATTAAAAAGTTAGAAATTCTAAATTCAAAATAAAGAAAGGGGGCTAAAGCTAGTAATGTTGGGCTAGAGTTTGCTCGTAATATTATTTTGAAGTTATCTTTCAGTTGATGCCTAGTAATTATACTGTGCAATCTTTGTAAAATGTCAAGCCAATTTCTTTGTACAACTCTCGTCTTGCTTGTTCTTTCTTGCATGGTGAAGTTGCTTGTTCTTCTGTATTGGCTTCTCCTCTTTTCATTTGGGCTATTATAAGTGCTTGATAGTGGTGGCATCATGATGCTAAGGTCGTAGCAAAAAAAAAAAAAAAAAAAAAAAAAAAACAATCATGATGCTAAGGTCTTATAGAACATGAATTATCTTCATTACTAGTACTATATTAGGGTATGATCAGATGCTGAGCTCTTCTCAGGACATTAGTTATTTTATTACGTTCTTTTTCATGGTGCACTTTTAAACTCGATGGTTTACACTGTAATCCAATTATATCTGCAGATCAACAATTGTACATTCGAATACAGTACCCCCAAAAGAGCAACCAAACATTAATTTTTACAAAGATAGGCAAAATTCAGAGGAGGCATACAGCAGAAGTTCCAGGGAAACTGAAGCTGCGGCTCCTGTACATTTATCAAGAACTTTGCAGGCACAACAAAGAATGCCGCTAGGTATTTATTTGGATTTTTATCCTAACCCACCCGAGTATTCCCTTCTTTTTTACCTTTTCTTTGCCATTTCTTGTATTTATCTATCTCGTACTTGAACTGAAACATTTTCATCTATTCAGCAAAACCAGGAAAGGTAGTAGGCCCCGTTGTGCCTTATGAGAATGGAACAATAATGAAAGATGCTTATGATCCAAGAACATTCATAAGAAGCACAGTTCTTCCACCTCAGGCTGTGCACCCTGCATATTCTTATCACAAATCTAGCACCGGAAAGCAAGAAAAATCTACAATGGACTCTGAAAGGGAATTGGCCTCCCAAACTAAACAAGTTACTCAATGCGGAATGGCAGCCAAATTTGGCCCAGATATAGCTATCAATATCGACTCAAACCCTTTTTTCATGACCAGAGTGAACAAGGTGGAACCTGCCGACGACAGAATCACCATTGATACAAACTTGTTACAGACGAAAGTTCATTACGGTGGAATAGGCGTTGCTGCCACAGCTGCTGCAACCGCCACTGCTCATAGTCATAGGAAGGTCGGAACTGTTCAGTATGGCATGGCAAGAATGTATTAGCGGAACGATTAAGAAGCCAGCCAAAGGTAACGTATCCTTTGCATAGAGGAGAAAGAACAGAGAGGAGGTTTGTGTAGTGGAATCTGTAAAAAGAAGAGCTAGCTTTCTCGGGTCACGATAGGACACTAATTAAGGTTGGTAATGAGAAACTCATGTATTTCAAATCATAGATTTGATTTTATATAAGAAAAATAATAACTCTCTTCCCCAATGACCTGGATGTTGCTTTCTTGTTCATAATCCTACTCTTCTACAGTTCTACTCTTCATTTAAAGAAGATAGAAAACGTGCTTTGATTTTACAAACAGGAATCAATTACATATTTAGATATGGAAACATATATCTTTACAAACTTCAATGGTTCAAAATGAAAACAAGAAGAGATTTGCTACGAAGATTTAGACTTGGTTTGGCTAAAAAGCTGCTTTTCACCTCGATACCAGAGGAGGGATCGACTTACACTCGGTGTAAAACAATTTCTTTTACACCCAAAGGAGGGATCAACTTACACCCGGTCTAAAACAATTTCTTTTACACCCTTTTCTAATTTAATCTAATCTAGGATTAATATTTTTAAGAAGGGATAAACTTACAACCGGTGTAAAACAATTTCTTTTACACCCTTTTCTAACTTAATTTAGGATTAATATTTTTAAAAATCAATCGTTGGATTTAGTACTCTTATTGAATGGATTATGGATGTAAACTTTTCAAGTCGATCCTATATTATATCGATCGGGACTCCAAACTTTTTCAATCTTTTCAATATATATTTAACGGTGGAAAATATTATTCATCAATATAATTAATCTTCAATTAACTTGAGATTTGACATAAATGATTAATGTGATAAGAATTTAAGATCTAACAAAAAGATATAAGAGAGCAAAAAAAGGGTATAACTTACACCGGGTGTAAGTTGATCCCTTCTCGTAAATAAATATTCGTTTATTTTGAAAAGTTAATCTTTTAAGTGTTTTTCATTTCAGAAGTGATGTTGGATTAAAATCTATTCAATATTTTTTCCGTTTCTTTCTTAATAAACATTTTTAGACATTTTATCCTTCTAGCACATCATTCTCAACTCCAAACAATAATTATATTTTTCTACCATAATTTCAAAAGGTATTCCTCAAAAATAGGCCTGTCCAGAACCGACCCGGATCGAAAAAACCGACCAACTTTTTCGGTTTTGGATCAGTTGGGTCGGTGCTAATGGTTCTGTCGGGTTGCTCGGTGCAACCCGACTTCAGAGTCGGTGTCTCGATCAAAGATCGGTTCCAGAAATAGAGAACCGAACCCGATCGAGAACCCGAATAGATATTTTTATATAAAAATAATAAATACAAGCAGGGCGGCCTGCGCTTGCGCTGCAGTCATCTTCTTATTAGGGTTAAAAGTGCATTAGCTAAATTCTACTCCTTCATCTCTAGGTAATTCATCAAAATAAAACTAATATTCTACTTCTCCATCTCTATATAATTCATCAAAATAAAACTAATATTAATTGTTATTTGAAATGTATGTTGATTATCTAAAAAAACATAGTACGCTACAGTCATTTTTTAATCTCGATTGCAATTGTTAAATTAATAGACTTGGGTAGGTGGAAGAATTTGGCTTCTGCATAAGGAAGGCCTAATTTTTTGTAGTCAAGGAGCATGTATAGTTGTCGTAGGAAAATTGAATTAGTTATGAGCATTTGTAGGAGCATATGTAATTTACACAATGCATCACAAAATGGTTGTACTTAAAATTGGCTAACTATGCTTTTGGAAATGTGGAAATATAATAAACATAAGCAACTAATAGAAACCTCGATAAAAAGGAAGTCGAATGATAATTTAAACAAAAAAAACTTTTTGTAAAATAAAGGCTCAAATCTCAAATAGGTCCCCCAACTTTGCCATAAATCTCAAATAAGGGCCCGAACTTTAAAAAGGGCCAAATAAGGGCCCCAACTTTTAGGGAAAGTTTAAATAGGTCCATTATATTAAACTGATTTTTACTTTTAGCTTCAAATTTCGACCATAATGGGTGTAATTTTTTTCAATTTTAGATTAGAGTACCATCGACATTTGATAGGAGATAATTAAATTTAACCCTACTGTTAATAAGGGTTTTTAACGTAATTAATGTGTTTTTATTTTTAATCCTGAATTAAAAGTTATTTTGTATTTTTATTTTTTATTTTATGTTAGTTAATTTCCTAAAATCATAATTACAAAAGTCACATGTCAATTTCTTATTTGTTGACACAATTTTTTTTCTACAGTGTGACTCACGCTACGATTGTATTAACAGAATGAACCTATTTGAGTCTTTCCAAAAAGTTGGGACCCTTATTTGACATTTTTTAAAGTTCAGACCCTGATTTGAGATTTAAGGCAAAGTTGGGGGACTTATTTGAGATTTCAGCCTAAAATAAAAGCGGAATAAGGAAATGTTAAATTTAAGTATCAAATAATATAATCAACAAATAAATCCAGATTTACCTCAAAATGTTGCGGTGAGAAGTGAAAGCTCCCCACTTTAGGTTATGCCATCCTAAGGCGCTGCTAAATTAAATGGAAGGATCTTATCAACGTCCACCTAGAAATTTTAGGAAACAGAATAGAATCCATGTGAAACTAATTCAGAGAAATGTTAGGGAAGAAGAAACCCACCCAAATAAAAATGAAGACGAAAGGAAAACAAAATTGGAATGTCAATAGTTTACCCATGAATCAACCATTATTGCAGATACATTTATAGCACCAATCCTTTGGAATTCCGGCAGAGGAGTTGAACCGGTAAATCCTAATATCCACACACAATTAACATGTAATTAAAACACACTTAATCATAAAGATAAAAATATTAAATTACAAAAAAGGGCAACAGGAAAAGTAAGTGAGGAAATTCATCAAGGGCCTTTATAGTCACCCGAAAAAGTGCGAAAAGACCAAAAAAAGCTAAAAGGAGGCACCACGTTAATCCTCAATTTGGCCTTTAAGTAATTTTCATAGTCACTAAAAATAATATATAGTATATATAATATATATATATATTAATTAGTATTATTAAATATATATACCTAAATATAAATATTAATCCCACCCTCATTTTTTCTCTCCCTTTCTCACGCCGTCTTCTTCTCTTCTTATTCTTCTCCTTCTCCGATTCAAAGCTTCTCTCTGTTTTCTTCATCTCCTTCTCCGATTCAAAGCCACTTCTTCTTACTTGTCAAATCCTTTGGTTCCTTCTTCCCTTAGTTCCCTTTCCTTCATTTATTTTCTGATTTAAAACTAAAGTTTTCCCAATTTGAAAACCTAACACCTAAAATCCCAAAATCGATTTTTTTTTTTGAAATTTTTCTTTCTCCTTCTTTGATAAGTGATAATGGATTCTGGGTCTGTTACAAGCTTGAGTCTTCAACCAAGACTCGTTGTGCACTACTTGTCAAGGTCTCTGCGACAAGGTCTTTGAAACACGGCTCTAAGTGTTGCGGCCTCCGTGGGAAACGCAGAAGCTGCGGAGATGATAGCCCAGAAGAACCCATGCCTCCATTTCATCTTGCTGCCAAGATTACCCAATGGCTTATCAAACTCAGGCGATTTTTTTGTTAATTTGTTTGGGATGTTGACTGTTTTGACTATCTATTGGGTTAAATATAGTGAAGTTTTTGCCTTTATATATTGTGCGCTTGGACAATTGCTCCTTTTTCTTTTTTTTATTATCGATCTCTTGTCTTGTCTCTACCTCTTACTGTTGTTGTTGTTTCTTGCTGAGGTTTGTTTTTGCTTTTTCTCTTCGTAATATTATGCTATATTGCTATGTGTTTCTAAGGATGTTGGTGAAATAATTGAAAAATGGCACTTCTTCACTTAAATCTTGGCATTTCATCAACTCTGTTCTATGCCATTTCTATGGCAGGCGATGAACTCCAATGGGATTTCAAAACCGATTAACCCGACCAGCTACACCGGAACCGACAAAGTCGGTTTCCCTCGATTCCTACCAAGGTCGGGTCGGTGCTCGGTCCCAAAAAAATATCCCTCGGTTCCCTCGGTTTTGGAGTAGAACCGACCCGAAAGGACCAAACACGACCGATGGACACCCCTGCTCAAAAACACTTTGTTCCATTCCGAGGTTTGAAATAAAAAGTACTCAAAAGCCAAAAGTGTTTTTTTCTTTTTCCCCAAATCGAGGTTTTTCAAACCACAACGTTACATAGCAATACCAAACATTAATTATATTGATTGAACCTTATATAGTATATTGATTATAATTTCAAGAAGTGCTCAAAAACACTTTTTTTCCAAACTAAGCTTAAGGTTGAGTCAAATGCTCAGTTGCCTTGCACCAATAATCAAATTGATGATCGGAATAGTAACTTCAAACCAATCAGATCTTTATCAATTAAATTGTCTGCAAATAGCGATAGTAATTAGTAATTCAAGACATTATATAGGAATCAAGAAAAAAAAAACAAAGTTCATCCGGATAGAAACACAAGTTTGGGATCAAAGATAAATGTTTACTATTAAAATTTAGGGAAAATTCCCCTTAAGTGTATTGAAACAGATAATAATCAATGGATGGTGGTATGCTGAAAAGTTGTCATTATATGGTGTAATGGTAAGAATCATCACTTTTAAGTGTAATTGTTGGGTTTTGGATAAAGTCAAAAATACCCTCCAGTTAATAGAGCAAAAATAAAAATCCAATGAAATCCCCTTGTCGATTTAACTTTTTTCTTTTTTCCTGTCAATAATTTCCCCGGGAAAATGCATTGGATTTCTTCGATCAATTCCGCTATCCCCAGGCAATCCTACCACTTCCATCCGCTTAAAGGCAAGCACTGAAACCTACCTTTGTTCCGGCATTAAGCTGAGGAAAGCTAACTTCACTAAAAGCCTCTGTTTCCTATTTTGTTTTGCATGAGATTAGCTAGTATTTGCAATTTTTCCTGCAATGGGCTTACTCTTCTTCAGCTTTCAAAAACACTGCCCTTTATTTGACTCGCCAAAACCACCCAATTTCCCTTACCTTTTTCTCTTCTCTGCATCACAATTCCTTTTCCTTTTCAACCCAATTCCAAGAATCTTATCTTTCCCCCTTTGTTAATTTATGGGTTCCTTTTTTGTCCTTATTTTCCCTCTTCTTTCTTCAGCTGCTACTATCATGGGGTTTCTGTTTGGATGCCGAGAAATCGTAGGTGAATTGAAAGGAAAAAGTCAAGAGCCATGCTATTTTATCAAAATTCTAACCATGCTATTTTATCAAAATTCTGATATGAAAGTTGGAAAAAACTCAATAAGTATTTAAAAAAAAAGAAAAGCAAAAGAAGGTGAAGAAGATGGGGACGGAGAAATTGCTGGTTAAATCTTAAATTTAGGGGTATTTTCTGTAGTTAAAGTAATTTTTCATCTATACTATATATAAAAGTACGAGTTTTGTAAAACTTTTGAATCGACTATTATATCCTTATTTTCCTAATTGAATCGACCATTATATCCTTATTTTTCAAACATATTTCTTAAATGCCATTACTTAACTATTATAGTTTTATTCTAGTAAAAACTCTATTTTTATTCAATTAAATTTAATATCTTTATAATTACTTTATTTTTACCATTGTACTATTTTTTTCAAAATATAGAGTTTTATTCTACTAAAAACTCTATTTTCATTTAATTAAATTCAATATTTTATAATTATTTTATTTTTACCATTTTAATTTATAAAGTTATTATGATTGACATCTTACTATTTGATAGTTTATAATAATGTATTATGATTAAACTTTATTATTTCCCTAATGTGCAATTATTTTATTTGACTTATAATTAATTTTTTGCTTGATAAAAACTTGTTGTATAATTAAAAAAAATCTAACATTCTTATAACTATGTCATTTTTACCATTTTACTATTTTAATTAAAAAAAACTTAGATGTATTAGAAAATTTTAAATATACTTTTATAGTTTTACTCAACTAAAAACTCTATTTTTATTTAATTAAATCTAATATCCTTATAACTATTTTGTTGTTATCATTTTACTATTTTAATTAAAAAAACTTAGATATATTAGAATTTTTAAAATATATTCTCTTACAATATTTTTAGAAATAAACTTTTACAATTATTCTACTAAAAACTCTATATTTATTCGATTAAATTGAATATTTTTAATAAATATTTTATTTTTACCATTTTACTTTTAAAATATTGGAGATTTTTTTGGTAGTTATGGATCCATTTCAATTATTATATAAACTAATAAAAGTATTATTATCAAGTTTAAAAGTTAAAATAAGTTGGCTAATCATTAACTATTTAAATTTTTTTAACAAATTAAGTTAAAAATGTATTTAAAATCTAATTTTTGTGATTGACTTTGTTTTTCTATTTTTGTAGTGTGTATTGGTAGTTTAAATCTGGTTCTAAGTCAAATGAGTCAGGTAATTTTCTCGAGTCATTCGGGTTTCGGCTCATCTAGGTTCAGGTCTACTAGGTCTTGGGTCAGGTGGATTCGAGTTTTGACCTTTGGGTAATTCAGGTTTTGGATTTTCGGGTCTAGATTTAGGTCAATTGGATCAACCTTGAATATTTTAACTACTGGTGAAGTTTAGCAAACTGCATATACGGGTTTGTCGTGTCTGAATAGGACAGGTTTGAGTCGTTTACTTTTTTTGGTCAAATCGGGTTATGTCGGATTGGACGAGTTATCGGGTTCGGATCAGATTTTGACAGCTCTACGTATAATAAATTTCAATTATTATTATAATTTTCATTTAATTTAAACACGAGTATCACGTGCAATGCACATGGAAGTAGAGATTAGTTACACTAAAAATTGATACCATTACACTAAATAATGATCATTACACCAAACATTGATCATATTATCATATACCACCAATCATTGATTATTTCATTATTCAATACACCTAAGTGGAATTCTCCCTAAAATTTAAGTCCAGGACATTTGAATATATAAAAGTTTGCTATTAAAATTTAATTGACATGTGACAAGTTCTTCGGGATCAAAATAAAAGTTTGGGGTCAAAATAAAAGTTTTCTTAAAATTTAATTCCACCACATATGAAGATTGCGCCACTTAATATTATCACGACAAGCGAGAGTTGGCATAATCCAAACGACGTAATGAAGTGGAAGATCATGAAGTGGAAGATTATTATGATATCAGTGGAGGCTTCCATCATCTAAATTGAACATTCCTGCATAGCTGTCACTCGACAGATCATCAGTCGAGTAATATATGTAATTATGTTGCAAATATGGGAAGTTACAAGTTGGAATCATAATCGATTCATGGCCGCCTATAAAACAACACTACAAGAAAATGTGCTTTCGGTGATGGTAAATGATGTCACTAAAAATACAAGATTCAGTCACTATAACTAACAGTGACGAAATTTCTGAGTGGTCACCTACCGTTACTATAAACTCCATCACTATGTATTTCTGACAAAATTGTTGACACTGAAATATCTAACAATTGTGACAAGGATAAGTCGTCACAATAAAGTTATTCTCTTGTGACAAAGATTTCGACAAAGAACATAGTAATAGTGACTATATAAGTCGTCATTAAACGTTTATTTGTTGTGACGACATCATCGACATAATAACTGTATCTAATAATGACAATTATGTCGACACAAGAAACACTAAGAGTGACAATAAAAGTTGTCATTATACGTAATCTTTTGTGATGACATTTTTGACACTATAATTATTGATAATAGTGACGAAAGGGATTGACACAATAACTGTACCTATTAATGGCAATTATGGTGACACAAGAAACCCTAATAGTGACTATATAAGTTGTCATTATACTTACTCTTTTGCGACGATATTTTTTTGACACTATAATTATAGATAATAGTGACGAAAGGAATTGTCATATTTGATATATGCGTTTGTGACCATCATATCGTCACTAGCTTTTGGTGAAATAGTGGCAAGAAATGTTGTCACTAATATCAATATCAGTAGTGACAACTATTTTTGTCAATAATATTTTATGTAATTGTGTCCAACTCATTTTGTCACAAATATTAAAATTGAATGTTACGGATTCATTGTCACTAATGCTTTTACTTAATGTCACAGATAATAAAATTAATCTAGTAATCTAATTGTATTAGTGGTTGCTTAATGTCGACACAAATATTAAAATTATATGTTACATTAATTGTTGTCACAAATAATTTTAATATCGTCACAAATTGAATTATCAATGATGTATTAGTGGCAAAATAATTTTTTATTGTGACAACTTGTGGTCGACATTATCTTGTTGAATTTTATAGTGACAACAATGTTCATCACAACTAATAAATGTTAAAGTGACGAAGATTTTTAGTCACAATTACATCTATTCCCGCCAATATTGTTTAGGTGCCAATTTGGAAATGTTATTAGTGACAAAGTATTTGTCGTCACTACTAAGATATCATTAGTGACTGTATAATTGTGACGAAGATATTTTCGTCACAATTAAATTTATTCTCATGTGCCAATTTAGATATGCTATTAGTGACAATTGTATAGTGACAATGTGGTTGTCGTCACTACTAACATATCATTAGTGACAATATAATTGTGACAAATTCTTACTTATCATAATTACCATAATAATAATGACGTGGCAGTAAGTCGCCACAATTTATTCCAAAAATTGTGTCGAACTAATTTTTTGTCACAAAAATCTTATTATTTGTGATGAAAAAATTGAGTGTCACAAAGACGGTGTCACTAAATGTCATGATTCTTGTAGTGTACTGCATTGTCGCCTATATCTTTAATCGTAACCCACTTCGACGACCCTTCTAGATTCGAAACAAATTTCTTGAGCTTGAATTTTCTAGTCAAGAAAGGGATAAGTATTCTTAAAAAATCTTTCAATCAACATCAAATCTCCATCTCCATTCTCCACCAAAATACAAGTGAGGTGGTCTTAACGTACACCGTCGTGTCTGCACCGTGATTACAGGGTGCTGTGTAGAGATAAGCCGTGGAAGATGTTCACTTGCAACCCATAGTTTTGCAATTCCACTTTTATAATCTACTCTCCCATGATCTACAAGATGGATTTTGTCTTTGTGATAAATTAGATCATCAAACTTTGCCTCCTTTACCGAGCGGCTAGTAGTCCAGGCTTTGTCAGCTGATTTATAGACTCCCAATCGACGTCCCCGCTTATATATAAGCAAAACTTCAAAATCATCAGGGTGTAAAACAGGATTTGACGATAATACTACCTTCGCAACATGAAGTTCATAAGAAGATGATTCGACAGCTCCTGGTATGCGAGAAAGAAAAATTACCTTCTCGGAGAAAGGTTTGAACAAAGTAATCTCCACCCACGAGAGGAACCGACCAACCAAAGGGATGGGGAAAGGAGTTTTAGATTGAAAGTCAAGGATTTTTCTCCAAGTATTGCTTTATAACCTCCAAAAGCTGCTAGCAAGGATGAGTAGGAAGGGAGGTTGAGGTCGCGATTGAATTCCATCGCTTGCACATGACACTGAAACAAACAAAGTCCCTAAGAGAGACCAACTTTACAAGGATTAAATCCAGGGGGATTTCAGGCAGCCATGCCGAATCTTTTTTCTTCGCACCTCTTTTCATCGCCATTCACGAAACCGATGAAAAATGTTATAGGCGAAAGCAAGATATATATCTTGGTTAACAAAAAAAAAACTAATTAACAAGGGTTAACGTACGTTGAAGGTTAAAAAACACGTACTATATCTCCACGAAACTTTTGTTGGTCATTTATATAGGGCTTAATGACCCTTGCCCTCGTATCGATGATCGACACACTTTCTATGATTTGGCAGGCTCTGGGCTCCTATTGTGATTAAACAAGTCTAAAAGAATAAACAAGAATAAGAAGGTTTACGTGGTTCGGTCAAGATTTATGTCCACGGACAGATAGAGATTCTTATTAATTTTGGGAGAAATCGATACATCAAGAATACAAGATTTAGACCCCTTATATAAACATAGGGTATTTAGTTCCTATCTTGACTAGGAAAATCCTTATTACTTTATAACATAACATTATAAACATATACATTATTACTTTATAACATCTATATATTATATAAGTCTAAACTTCAAAACCATTGACTTGAAATATCTAAAATAACCTTTTTAATTTTAAAAGTTTAGTATTCATTTAAAGGGTAAACATGTATTTATCAAATTAAACTTTTAAGCTTTAATATGTAATTTCATTTATCAATTAAATTAAATATATTATTATATTAAAATTTATAATTTCTTTTACCGCACGCTTATTTCAATTAATTTTTAATTCCTATGTAATATATATAATAACTAAAATACTATAGTATTATAATATTATTGACTAATTCTATAACCTCACATTCTTAGAAATCTTAATCATCAAATTTCTTATTTATGTTTACTAAAAAAAGGCTAAACTATAATATTATCAAGAAATTCAATAACCTTATTATATCTTTAGTAACTTTACTATACTATCATCTCATCAATAGAAAACGTCTCAGTAACCTTACATCCTTGGTAACTTTATAATATTTCAAGAATGGAAAATTAAGGTTACTAATTTTCTTTTCTAAGGTTACGAATGGAGTTATAATGTTTTCCATAACCTTTTAAGTAGATAAGAAAATCAGTACTGTACGTATCTTTATAGTGTAAGGTCATTAAATTAGTTGATAGTACAATACATTTTTTATGATTATTATAGCTTTTTCGGTAACTTTTGAGGAAAAAAATGGTAAATCTTCACCATTGATGAAAGTTTACTAATGTAATTAAGAATGTAAGGATTGGTAAATACAATTTTAAAAACTTTTATAACTTTTTTAGTAGATTACTCAAGTAATTAAATTGGTAACTTTCATTATTGATCATAAAAAGTTACTAAAATTAATAAGGATGTAAGATGACTTTTTTGCTACAAAAGTACCAGAAAGTAAAAGAGATGTCAGTAACTACGGCCTCAGGATGCCAACCCCGATCCGGTCTTCAATAAGGATGTAAGATGACTTGATCTAGATAGTACTATAATGTTTTTACGGACAAAAAAAAAAAAGTTTATTAAAAAAAATAAGGTATTGGTAAATACAATTTTAATAACTTTTATAGCATTTTTAGTAAATTTAAGTAATAAAATTTGTAACACTTTATTGATGATAAAAGGTTACTAAATTAATAAGGATGTAAGGTTCTTTCAATCTAGATAGTACTATAATGTTTTCCATAACCTTTTAAGTAATTAATCCTAGATAAGAAAATCAGTACTGTACGCATCTTTATAGTGTAAGGTCATTAAATTAGTTGATAGTACAATACATTTTTTATGATTATTATAGCTTTTTCGGTAACTTTTGAGGAAAAAAATGGTAAATCTTTACCATTGATGAAAGTTTATTAATGTTATTAAAAATGTAAGGATTGATAAATACAATTTTAAAAACTTTTATAGCTTTTTTAGTAGATTACTCAAGTAATTAAATTGGTAACTTTCATTATTGATCATAAAAAGTTACTAAAATTAATAAAGATGTAAGATGACTTTTTTTTGCTACAAAAGTACCAGAAAGTAAAAGAGATGGCAGTAACTATAAGTCTAAACTTCAAAACCATTGACCTGAAATATCTAAAATAACCTTTTTAATTCTAAAAGTTTAGTATTCATTTAAAGGGTAAATATGTATTTATCAAATTAAACATTTATGGTTCAATATGTAATTTCATTTATCAATTAAATTAAATATATTATTATATTAAAATTTATAATTTCTTTTACTGCACCCTTATTTCAATTAATTTTTAATTCCTATGTAATATATATAATAACTAAAATAATTACATTAATTAAATGTAATACTATAATAACTTAAATACTTACATTAATTAAATTCTTAGGTATTTTTTTAATTTAAATTCGTAGGCATTTGTGCAAACGTAATGACTAAAAAGAAATATTGTTTTGTTGGACAAAAAAAAGAAATATTGTTTTCTTAATAATAAATAAATTCGGATCTTAATATCTTTTATAATTTTGAAATTTTGTTTGACATTGATCTAATTTAATTTAATAAATCAACCACTAATGTTCAACTAATTTTTTTTGGTATAGTTCTATATATATAATAGTAATGTGTTGTATCTTATTCACTACAACTTTGTTAGTAATCTTAAACTTAAAAAATTAATAACATTCACCATTGATAAATAAATTGGATCTTTAATATCTTTTATAATTTTGAAATTTTGTTTGACATTGATCTAATTTAATTTAATAAATCAACCACTAATGTTCAACTACTTTTTTTGTATAGTTTTATATATAATAATAATGTGTTGTATCTTATTCACTACAACTTTGTTAGTAATCTTAGACTTAAAAAATTAATAACATTCACCATTGATAAAGTTATTAAGCATGTAAGGTTGCTACATTTCTTGATATAATACTATAGTTTAGCTTTCTAATTAGTAAGCATAAATAAGAAATTTGATAACCAAAATTGCTAAGAATATAAGGTTATTAAATTAGTTGAAAGTAGTATAATGCCTTTTTAATGATCATTATAGTTTTTTTTTGTAACCTTAAATAAGATCATTACATTTTTGCTATGTTATTTTAGATCACATTGATCATTCAATAATTTGGTAGAGTTATAGCGAGATATCAATTTTAATTTTACTTCAACTTGCCAAAGATACGCATATATAGTATATAAATTATTTCTCTATCACCAAAAAAAGGAAGGACATATGATTTAGTAACTAGGAACCAATTTTGTACACCTAATTTTATACTTCCTTATGTTGCATTAAGTTTAGTTATAAGTGTTATAACCTTAAACGGAAATTTGACTTACAGGTGCGGGTATGTTTGGTTGAATTGTGAGATTTTAGAGAAATATGATAATCAAAATTACAAAAAATGTAATAAGAAATATGATAACCAAAATCACAAAAGATGTAAGGTTATTGAATTAGTGGATAGTACTATATCTCTTTTGTGATCATTATAGGTTTTCAGTAACTTTTAAGAAAAAAATGGCAAATATTCACCGTTGATGAAAGTTTACTAATGTTATTAAAAAAAAATAAGGATTGGTAAATACAATTTTAATAACTTTTATAGCATTTTTAGTAAATTTAAGTAATAAAATTTGTAACACTTTATTGATGATAAAAGGTTACTAAAATTAATAAGGATGTAAGGTTCTTTCAATCTAGATAGTACTATAATGTTTTCCATAACCTTTTAAGTAATTAATCCTAGATAAGAAAATCAGTATTGTACGCATCTTTATAGTGTAAGGTCATTAAATTAGTTGATAGTACAATACATTTTTTATGATTATTATAGCTTTTTCGGCAACTTTTGAGGAAAAAAATGGTAAATCTTTACCATTGATGAAAGTTTACTAATGTTATTAAGAATGTAAGGATTGATAAATACAATTTTAAAAACTTTTATAGCTTTTTTAGTAGATTACTCAAGTAATTAAATTGGTAACTTTCATTATTGATCATAAAAAGTTACTAAAATTAATAAAGATGTAAGATGACTTTTTTTTGCTACAAAAGTACCAGAAAGTAAAAGAGATGGCAGTAACTACGGCCTTAGGATGCCAACCCCGATCCGGTCTTCAATAAGGATGTAAGATGACTTGAATCTAGATAGTACTATAATGTTAGTAGATTACTTAAGTAACTAAATTGGTAACCTTCATTATTGATCATAAAAAGTTACTAAAATTAATAAGGATGTAAGATTATTTGAATCTAGATAAAACTATAATGTTTTCATAACTGTTATAACCTTTAAATTAAGTAATCTTAGATAAGAAAATTAATCAGCGACCAATATTACTAATAATATAAGGTTATTAAAAATAGTAGACTGTAAAATATCTTTTTGGAATTTGGATAACCAATACAAGTTTTTTAGTAATTTTAGCTAGGTAAGAGAATTGATAACTATCTTATTACTTAAGTTACTAAGGATTTAAGGTTACTTAATTTTTATTGATAGCATCGTAGCCTTTTTAATAACCTCTAAAGGTTTTTTTTGGTTACTTATGTAAGAAAATCAGTATTAATTACTTACTAAAAATGTAAGATATCAATTAAGAATATAATTAAGGTTGTTAAATTTGTTGATAGCATCATGCCTCGGTCCTAAAATGTCTTTTTTAGGCATCTAATAAAAAAAACGTGTCACTCGATAAGTCTTGGTCCGAAAACGTCTCTTTTTATGCATCTAATAAAGAACATGTCACTTGATATTTGATTAATAATATTATCTATGTAACAACACTGGATTAATTCTAACTAAATTTATCTAATTAAACATAAAAGTAATAATAAAATGCAATAGATGTAACATAAAATCAAAAAAAAAAAATATTAGTAAGTTTCTTTACAACTTTGCCTTAATTGATGTTAAAAAATTTCGAAAGATTTAATTGGAGGTGAAAACGAATTAATTTTGCAAAAGAATATGAAATCCAAAAATAGAATAAGAAAGAAAAAATTGAGCTTTACTATATTCCAAAACCGATACTTGCTGCAATTCAATTAAAAA